>CAWVQI010000444.1:0-84389 GCA_963932335.1 Andrena marginata | reverse complement strand
AACTATCTTCGATTTTTTTGGATTTTTTACAAATTTTAATTTTTATGAACGAAATTTTAGCAAATTTAATTGAACCTATCTTCGATTTTTTTGGATTTTTTTACAAATTTTAATTTTTATGAACGAAATTTTAGCAAATTCGATTGAAACTATCTTCGATTTTTTTAAAAATTTTAATTTTTATGAACGAAATTTTAGCAAATTCAATTGAAACTATCTTCGATTTTTGTGGATTTTTTTACAAATTTTAATTTTTATGAACGAAATTTTAGCAAATTCAATTGAAACTATCTTCGATTTTTGTGGATTTTTTTACAAATTTTAATTTTTATGAACGAAATTTTAGCAAATTCGATTGAAACTATCTTCGATTTTTTTGGATTTTTTACAAATTTTAATTTTTATGATCGAAATTTTAGCAAATTTAATTGAAACTATCTTCGATTTTTGTGGATTTTTTTTACAAATTTTAATTTTTATGAACGAAATTTTAGCAAATTCAATTGAAACTATCTTCGATTTTTTTGGATTTTTTTACAAATTTTAATTATTGTGAACGAAATTTTAGTTAATTCAATTGAAACAATCTTCGATTTTTTGGATTTTTTTTCAAATTTTTATTTTTATGAATGAAATTTTAGCAAAGTTAATTGA
Source organism: Andrena marginata (assembly GCA_963932335.1). Classification (NCBI taxonomy): domain Eukaryota; kingdom Metazoa; phylum Arthropoda; class Insecta; order Hymenoptera; family Andrenidae; genus Andrena; species Andrena marginata. The sequence continues at coordinate 83,735 of CAWVQI010000444.1, read as the reverse complement.
ACCTATCTTCGATTTTTTTGGATTTTTTTATAAATTTTAATTTTTATGAACGAAATTTTAGCAAATTTAATTGAAACTATCTTCGATTTTTTTGGATTTTTTACAAATTTTAATTTTTATGAACGAAATTTTAGCAAATTTAATCGGAACTATCTTCGATTTTTTTGGATTTTTTACAAATTTTAATTTTTATGATCGAAATTTTAGCAAATTCAATTGAAACTATCTTCGATTTTTGGGGATTTTTTTACAAATTTTAATTTTTATGAACGAAATTTTAGCAAATTCAATTGAAACTATCTTCGATTTTTTTGGATTTTTTTACAAATTTTAATTATTGTGAACGAAATTTTAGTTAATTCAATTGAAACAATCTTCGATTTTTTGGATTTTTTTTCAAATTTTAATTTTTATGAACGAAATTTTAGCAAATTTAATTGAAACTATCTTCGATTCTTTTGGATTTTTTAACAAATTTTAATTTTTTTGAACGAAATTTTAGCAAATTTAATCGGAACTATTTTCGATTTTTTTGGATTTTTTACAAATTTTAATGTTTATGATCGAAATTTTAGCAAATTCAATTGAAACTATCTTCGATTTTTGTGGATTTTTTTACAAATTTTAATTTTTATGAACGAAATTTTAGCAAAATTAATTGAAACTATCTTCGATTTTTTTGGATTTTTTTAAAAATTTTAATTTTTATGAACGAAATTTTAGCAAATTCAATTGAAACTATCTTCGATTTTTTTGGATTTTTTTAAAAATTTTAATTTTTATGAACGAAATTTTAGCAAATTTAATTGAAACTATCTTCGATTTTTTTGGATTTTTTACAAATTTTAATTTTTATGAACGAAATTTTAGCAAATTTAATCGGAACTATCTTCGATTTTTTTGGATTTTTTACAAATTTTAATTTTTATGAACGAAATTTTAGCAAATTTAATTGAACCTATCTTCGATTTTTTTGGATTTTTTTACAAATTTTAATTTTTATGAACGAAATTTTAGCAAATTCGATTGAAACTATCTTCGATTTTTTTAAAAATTTTAATTTTTATGAACGAAATTTTAGCAAATTCAATTGAAACTATCTTCGATTTTTGTGGATTTTTTTACAAATTTTAATTTTTATGAACGAAATTTTAGCAAATTCAATTGAAACTATCTTCGATTTTTGTGGATTTTTTTACAAATTTTAATTTTTATGAACGAAATTTTAGCAAATTCGATTGAAACTATCTTCGATTTTTTTGGATTTTTTACAAATTTTAATTTTTATGATCGAAATTTTAGCAAATTTAATTGAAACTATCTTCGATTTTTGTGGATTTTTTTTACAAATTTTAATTTTTATGAACGAAATTTTAGCAAATTCAATTGAAACTATCTTCGATTTTTTTGGATTTTTTTACAAATTTTAATTATTGTGAACGAAATTTTAGTTAATTCAATTGAAACAATCTTCGATTTTTTGGATTTTTTTTCAAATTTTTATTTTTATGAATGAAATTTTAGCAAAGTTAATTGAACCTATCTTCGATTTTTTTGGATTTTTTTATAAATTTTAATTTTTATGAACGAAATTTTAGCAAATTTAATTGAAACTATCTTCGATTTTTTTAAAAATTTTAATTTTTATGAACGAAATTTTAGCAAATTTAATTGAAACTATCTTCGATTTTTTTGGATTTTTTACAAATATTAATTTTAATGAACGAAATTTTAGAAAATTTAATCGGAACTATCTTCGATTTTTTTGGATTTTTTACAAATTTTAATTTTTATGATCGAAATTTTAGCAAATTTAATTGAAACTATCTTCGATTTTTTTGGATTTTTTAAAAATTTTAATTTTTATGAACGAAATTTTAGCAAATTCGATTGAAACTATCTTCGATTTTTTTAAAAATTTTAATTTTTATGAACGAAATTTTAGCAAATTCAATTGAAACTATCTTCGATTTTTGTGGATTTTTTTACAAATTTTAATTTTTATGAACGAAATTTTAGCAAATTCAATTGAAACTATCTTCGATTTTTTTGGATTTTTTTAAAATTTTTAATTTTTATGAACGAAATTTTAGCAAATTTAATTGAAACTATCTTCGATTTTTTTGGATTTTTTTAAAAATTTTAATTTTTTTGAACGAAATTTTAGCAAATTCGATTGAAACTATCTTCGATTTTTTTAAAAATTTTAATTTTTATGTACGAAATTTTAGCAAATTCAATTGAAACTATCTTCGATTTTTGTGGATTTTTTTACAAATTTTAATTTTTATGAACGAAATTTTAGCAAATTCGATTGAAACTATCTTCGATTTTTTTAAAAATTTTAATTTTTATGAACGAAATTTTAGCAAATTCAATTGAAACTATCTTCGATTTTTTTGGATTTTTTTACAAATTTTAATTTTTATGAACGAAATTTTAGCAAATTCGATTGAAACTATCTTCGATTTTTTTAAAAATTTTAATTTTTATGAACGAAATTTTAGCAAATTCAATTGAAACTATCTTCGATTTTTGTGGATTTTTTTACAAATTTTAATTTTTATGAACGAAATTTTAGCAAATTCAATTGAAACTATCTTCGATTTTTTTGGATTTTTTTAAAATTTTTAATTTTTATGAACGAAATTTTAGCAAATTTAATTGAAACTATCTTCGATTTTTTTGGATTTTTTTAAAAATTTTAATTTTTTTGAACGAAATTTTAGCAAATTCGATTGAAACTATCTTCGATTTTTTTAAAAATTTTAATTTTTATGTACGAAATTTTAGCAAATTCAATTGAAACTATCTTCGATTTTTGTGGATTTTTTTACAAATTTTAATTTTTATGAACGAAATTTTAGCAAATTCAATTGAAACTATCTTCGATTTTTGTGGATTTTTTTACAAATTTTAATTTTTATGAACGAAATTTTAGCAAATTCAATTGAAACTATGTTCGATTTTTTTGGATTTTTTTAAAAATTTTAATTTTTATGAACGAAATTTTAGCAAATTTAATTGAAACTATCTTCGATTTTTTTGGATTTTTTTAAAATTTTTAATTTTTATGAACGAAATTTTAGCAAATTCAATTGAAACTATCTTCCATTTTTTTGGATTTTTTTACAAATTTTAATTTTTATGAACGAAATTTTAGCAAATTCAATTGAAACTATCTTCGATTTTTTTAAAAATTTTAATTTTTATGAACGAAATTTTAGCAAATTCTATTGAAACTATCTTCGATTTTTTTGGATTTTTTTAAAAATTTTAATTTTTACGAACGAAATTTTAGCAAATTTAATCGAAACTATCTTCGATTTTTTTGGATTTTTTTACAAATTTTAATTTTTATGAACGAAATTTTAGCAAATTTAATCGGAACTATCTTCGATTTTTTTGGATTTTTTACAAATTTTAATTTTTATGAACGAAATTTTAGCAAATTTAATCGGAACTATCTTCGATTTTTTTGGATTTTTTACAAATTTTAATTTTTATGATCGAAATTTTAGCAAATTCAATTGAAACTATCTTCGATTTTTGTGGATTTTTTTACAAATTTTAATTTTTATGAACGAAATTTTAGCAAATTCAATTGAAACTATCTTCGATTTTTTTGGATTTTTTTACAAATTTTAATTTTTATGAACGAAATTTTAGCAAATTCAATTGAAACTATGTTCGATTTTTTTGGATTTTTTTAAAAATTTTAATTTTTATGAACGAAATTTTAGCAAATTTAATTGAAACTATCTTCGATTTTTTTGGATTTTTTTAAAAATTTTAATTTTTATGAACGAAATTTCAGCAAATTTAATTGAAACTATCTTCGATTTTTTTAAAAATTTTAATTTTTATGAACGAAATTTTACCAAATTCGATTGAAACTATCTTCGATTTTTTTAAAAATTTTAATTTTTATGAACGAAATTTTAGCTAAGTTAATTGAACCTATCTTCGATTTTTTGGATTTTTTTACAAATTTTAATTTTTATGAACGAAATTTTAGCAAATTCAATTGAAACTATCTTCGATTTTTGTGGATTTTTTTACAAATTTTAATTTTTATGAACGAAATTTTAGCAAATTCAATTGAAACTATCTTCGATTTTTTTGGATTTTTTTAAAATTTTTAATTTTTATGAACGAAATTTTAGCAAATTTAATTGAAACTATCTTCGATTTTTTTGGATTTTTTTAAAAATTTTAATTTTTTTGAACGAAATTTTAGCAAATTCGATTGAAACTATCTTCGATTTTCTTAAAAATTTTAATTTTTATGTACGAAATTTTAGCAAATTCAATTGAAACTATCTTCGATTTTTGTGGATTTTTTTACAAATTTTAATTTTTATGAACGAAATTTTAGCAAATTCAATTGAAACTATCTTCGATTTTTGTGGATTTTTTTACAAATTTTAATTTTTATGAACGAAATTTTAGCAAATTCAATTGGAACTATCTTCAATTTTTTTGGATTTTTTTACAAATTTTAATTTTTGTCAACGAAATTTTAGTTAATTCAATTGAAACAATCTTCGATTTTTTGGATTTTTTTTCAAATTTTAATTTTTATGAACGAAATTTTAGCAAAGTTAATTGAACCTATCTTCGATTTTTTTGGATTTTTTTACAAATTTTAATTTTTATGAACGATATTTTAGCAAATTCAATTGAAACTATCTTCGATTTTTTTAAAAATTTTAATTTTTATGAACGAAATTTTAGCAAATTCTATTGAAACTATCTTCGATTTTTTTGGATTTTTTTAAAAATTTTAATTTTTATGAACGAAATTTTAGCAAATTTAATCGAAACTATCTTCGATTTTTTTTGGATTTTTTTACAAATTTTAATTTTTATGAACGAAATTTTAGCAAATTTAATCGGAACTATTTTCGATTTTTTTGGATTTTTTACAAATTTTAATGTTTATGATCGAAATTTTAGCAAATTCAATTGAAACTATCTTCGATTTTTGTGGATTTTTTTAAAAATTTTAATTTTTATGAACGAAAATTTAGCAAATTTAATTGAAACTATCTTCGATTTTTTTGGATTTTTTTAAAAATTTTAATTTTTATGAACGAAATTTCAGCAAATTTAATTGAAACTATCTTCGATTTTTTTTGATTTTTTTAAAAATTTTAATTTTTATGAACGAAATTTTACCAAATTCGATTGAAACTATCTTCGATTTTTTTAAAAATTTTAATTTTTATGAACGAAATTTTAGCAAAGTTAATTGAACCTATCTTCGATTTTTTGGATTTTTTTACAAATTTTAATTTTTATGAACGAAATTTTAGCAAATTCAATTGAAACTATCTTCGATTTTTGTGGATTTTTTTACAAATTTTAATTTTTATGAACGAAATTTTAGCAAATTCAATTGAAACTATCTTCGATTTTTTTGGATTTTTTTAAAATTTTTAATTTTTATGAACGAAATTTTAGCAAATTTAATTGAAACTATCTTCGATTTTTTTGGATTTTTTTAAAAATTTTAATTTTTTTGAACGAAATTTTAGCAAATTCGATTGAAACTATCTTCGATTTTCTTAAAAATTTTAATTTTTATGTACGAAATTTTAGCAAATTCAATTGAAACTATCTTCGATTTTTGTGGATTTTTTTACAAATTTTAATTTTTATGAACGAAATTTTAGCAAATTCAATTGAAACTATCTTCGATTTTTGTGGATTTTTTTACAAATTTTAATTTTTATGAACGAAATTTTAGCAAATTCAATTGGAACTATCTTCAATTTTTTTGGATTTTTTTACAAATTTTAATTTTTGTCAACGAAATTTTAGTTAATTCAATTGAAACAATCTTCGATTTTTTGGATTTTTTTTCAAATTTTAATTTTTATGAACGAAATTTTAGCAAAGTTAATTGAACCTATCTTCGATTTTTTTGGATTTTTTTACAAATTTTAATTTTTATGAACGATATTTTAGCAAATTCAATTGAAACTATCTTCGATTTTTTTAAAAATTTTAATTTTTATGAACGAAATTTTAGCAAATTCTATTGAAACTATCTTCGATTTTTTTGGATTTCTTTAAAAATTTTAATTTTTATGAACGAAATTTTAGCAAATTTAATCGAAACTATCTTCGATTTTTTTTGGATTTTTTTACAAATTTTAATTTTTATGAACGAAATTTTAGCAAATTTAATCGGAACTATTTTCGATTTTTTTGGATTTTTTACAAATTTTAATGTTTATGATCGAAATTTTAGCAAATTCAATTGAAACTATCTTCGATTTTTGTGGATTTTTTTAAAAATTTTAATTTTTATGAACGAAAATTTAGCAAATTTAATTGAAACTATCTTCGATTTTTTTGGATTTTTTTAAAAATTTTAATTTTTATGAACGAAATTTCAGCAAATTTAATTGAAACTATCTTCGATTTTTTTTTGATTTTTTTAAAAATTTTAATTTTTATGAACGAAATTTTACCAAATTCGATTGAAACTATCTTCGATTTTTTTAAAAATTTTAATTTTTATGAACGAAATTTTAGCAAAGTTAATTGAACCTATCTTCGATTTTTTGGATTTTTTTACAAATTTTAATTTTTATGAACGAAATTTTAGCAAATTCAATTGAAACTATCTTCGATTTTTGTGGATTTTTTTACAAATTTTAATTTTTATGAACGAAATTTTAGCAAATTCAATTGAAACTATCTTCGATTTTTGTGGATTTTTTTACAAATTTTAATTTTTATGAACGAAATTTTAGCAAATTCAATTGAAACTATCTTCGATTTTTTTGGATTTTTTTAAAAATTTTAATTTTTATGAACGAAATTTTAGCAAATTTAATTGAAACTATCTTCGATTTTTTTGGATTTTTTTAAAAATTTTAATTTTTATGAACGAAATTTTAGCAAATTCGATTGAAACTATCTTCGATTTTTTTAAAAATTTTAATTTTTATGTACGAAATTTTAGCAAATTCAATTGAAACTATCTTCGATTTTTGTGGATTTTTTTACAAATTTTAATTTTTATGAACGAAATTTTAGCAAATTCAATTGAAACTATGTTCGATTTTTTTGGATTTTTTTAAAAATTTTAATTTTTATGAACGAAATTTTAGCAAATTTAATTGAAACTATCTTCGATTTTTTTGGATTTTTTTAAAAATTTTAATTTTTATGAACGAAATTTCAGCAAATTTAATTGAAACTATCTTCGATTTTTTTTGATTTTTTTAAAAATTTTAATTTTTATGAACGAAATTTTACCAAATTCGATTGAAACTATCTTCGATTTTTTTAAAAATTTTAATTTTTATGAACGAAATTTTAGCAAAGTTAATTGAACCTATCTTCGATTTTTTGGATTTTTTTACAAATTTTAATTTTTATGAACGAAATTTTAGCAAATTCAATTGAAACTATCTTCGATTTTTGTGGATTTTTTTACAAATTTTAATTTTTATGAACAAAATTTTAGCAAATTAAATTGAAACTATCTTCGATTTTTTGGATTTTTTTAAAATTTTTAATTTTTATGAACGAAATTTTAGCAAATTTAATTGAAACTATCTTCGATTTTTTTGGATTTTTTTAAAAATTTTAATTTTTTTGAACGAAATTTTAGCAAATTCGATTGAAACTATCTTCGATTTTCTTAAAAATTTTAATTTTTATGTACGAAATTTTAGCAAATTCAATTGAAACTATCTTCGATTTTTGTGGATTTTTTTACAAATTTTAATTTTTATGAACGAAATTTTAGCAAATTCAATTGAAACTATCTTCGATTTTTGTGGATTTTTTTACAAATTTTAATTTTTATGAACGAAATTTTAGCAAATTCAATTGGAACTATCTTCGATTTTTTTGGATTTTTTTACAAATTTTAATTTTTGTGAACGAAATTTTAGTTAATTCAATTGAAACAATCTTCGATTTTTTGGATTTTTTTTCAAATTTTAATTTTTATGAACGAAATTTTAGCAAAGTTAATTGAACCTATCTTCGATTTTTTTGGATTTTTTTACAAATTTTAATTTTTATGTGTCACGTCCCGGGTGAGGTCTTTGGGGAACAATGACACGAAGGAGGGAAAACTCAGGCGCGAATCTTAAATCCTTCACTCTGAGGGCTTTGCGGGAACTCAGGCGCGAATCTTAAATCCTTCACACTGAGAGGTTTGAGGGAACTCAGGCGCGGATCTTGAATCCTTCACACTGAGGGTTTTGCGGGAACTCAGGCGCGAATCTTAAATCCTTCACACTGAGGGTTTGGAAGGAACTCAGGCGCGAATCTTGAATCCAGCACGCTGAGGGTTTTGAGGGAAGGCCAGGCGCGAATATTGAATCCGTCACGCTGATGGTTTTGAGGGACTCAGGCGCGAATCTTGAATCCGTCACACTGAGGGTTTTGAGGGACTCAGGCGCGAATCTTGAATCCGTCACACTGAGGGTTTGGAAGGAACTCAGGCGCGAATCTTGAATCCAGCACGCTGAGGGTTTTGAGGGACTCAGGCGCGAATATTAAATCCGTCACGCTAAGTATTTCTGGAGGCGATCAGGCGCGAATCTTAAATCCGTCACTCTAATCGACCTGGGAAGGTAAATGTACACTTAAAGAGCACCCGTTATAGTACTCCATATTTGTTTTGGTCTCGGTAATAGGATTTTACCGTTGCAGTTGTATAAGAGACCACGTTTAGTATTTTCGTGGATTTCACGGATCATGCAATAATATGTTTGTAAACACTAGAACCGTTTCGCGTTCACGAGCGCAAATCAGCTGTTGCGGCAGCTTGGTTTTGTTCGGACTTGTTATAACCAAGGATGCACACAATAATTCGAAACGTGATTGAAAACAAATAGGTTTATTAACTTGGCGGAAGCGTTATAGCGTTTAGTAATAATAATGCGTGGGACTTTTAGCATTAGCACATGATATTTATATAAATGGTAATTAATCGAAATATGAGAATATGAACATGAAACACATGAAATTAAGTAGAATGATTTAAGTAATAAGCGTTGATAATACTAAATAATATGAAAAGCAATAATAATACAAAAGATATGAAAAGCAGTAACAATACAAGGATACGATGAACGTGATATGCAATGTTATGTAAATTGTAATATCTTACGGTAATAGGTGAGTGGTGATTGTTGCTCACTGATTTGAATATCGCGACACAATGAATAATCGCTAAAGACTGATGACCAGTGGATAATGAATACTGACTGTTGAATAATGACTACTGACTGACCGGCCTCTCAGGACCTCGTATTTATATATTTTTACAGGAGTGATGCGGGGGTACGCGCGGTAGAGACCTTGACATAGTTTCAAAATAAGACGTAGTAGGACTTCCGGGGTTTTTACAAACGGTATGGTTATTAATAGACATATTTATGTCACGTACGCCAAATATGCGTCGCAATTAGGTTTCTGGGGTTCTTATGACTGGGAAAGGAGATACTCAACTTGTCGAATGGATTTTGGGTATTTTATAGGAAAAGGGTTAGAGTGGCTTGGACTCTGTGAGTCGTAAAGAGGGGGTTGAGACGTGGTCTCGATTTAAGAGGGTTTTGTAACGAGGGGCTTGTTTGAATTCGTTTTGGGGAAAGGATTCGTGCCTCATAGGGCGAATAGGGGACGGAGTTTTGTAACGATCCTCTCGTGATGGGGACCACTAAGGTACATCATCGAGGTGGAGTTTTGTAACGATCATCTCGTGATGGGGACCACTAAGGTACATCATCGAGGTGGAGTTTTGTATCGATCATCTTGTGTTGGTGACCGCTAAGGTACAACACCAAGGTGATCAGCGATTGGGGAGATGGGGTAAGAGTTGAGTTTGAGATTTTGTTTTGTGGAGTGATTTTGAGATAGATTTACGAAAGGAATTTGGAATAGAAACGCGCGAAAAATAGTGGGACGTCACATATGAACGAAATTTTAGCAAATTCAATTGAAACTATCTTCGATTTTTTTAAAAATTTTAATTTTTATGAACGAAATTTTAGCAAATTCTATTGAAACTATCTTCGATTTTTTTGGATTTTTTTAAAAATTTTAATTTTTATGAACGAAATTTTAGCAAATTTAATCGAAACTATCTTCGATTTTTTTGGATTTTTTTACAAATTTTAATTTTTATGAACGAAATTTTAGCAAATTTAATCGGAACTATTTTCGATTTTTTTGGATTTTTTACAAATTTTAATGTTTATGATCGAAATTTTAGCAAATTCAATTGAAACTATCTTCGATTTTTGTGGATTTTTTTAAAAATTTTAATTTTTATGAACGAAAATTTAGCAAATTTAATTGAAACTATCTTCGATTTTTTTGGATTTTTTTAATAGTTTTAATTTTTAGGAACGAAATTTTAGCAAATTCGATTGAAACTGTCTTCGATTTTTTTGGATTTTTTTAAAAATTTTAATTTTTATGAACGAAATTTTAGCAAATTTAATTGAAACTATCTTCGATTTTTTTGGATTTTTTAACAAATTTTAATTTTTATGAACGAAATTTTAGCAAATTTAATCGGAACTATTTTCGATTTTTTTGGATTTTTTACAAATTTTAATGTTTATGATCAAAATTTTAGCAAATTCAATTGAAACTATCTTCGATTTTTGTGGATTTTTTTAAAAATTTTAATTTTTATGAACGAAATTTTAGCAAATTCAATTGAAACTATCTTCCATTTTTTTGGATTTTTTTACAAATTTTAATTTTTATGAACGAAATTTTAGCAAATTCAATTGAAACTATCTTCCATTTTTTTGGATTTTTTTACAAATTTTAATTTTTATGAACGAAATTTTAGCAAATTCAATTGAAACTATCTTCGATTTTTGTGGATTTTTTTAAAAATTTTAATTTTTATGAACGAAATTTTAGCAAATTCAATTGAAACTATCTTCGATTTTTGTGGATTTTTTTACAAATTTTAATTTTTATGAACGAAATTTTAGCAAATTCAATTGAAACTATCTTCGATTTTTGTGGATTTTTTTACAAATTTTAATTTTTATGAACGAAATTTTAGCAAATTCAATTGGAACTATCTTCAATTTTTTTGGATTTTTTTACAAATTTTAATTTTTGTGAACGAAATTTTAGTTAATTCAATTGAAACAATCTTCGATTTTTTGGATTTTTTTTCAAATTTTAATTTTTATGAACGAAATTTTAGCAAAGTTAATTGAACCTATCTTCGATTTTTTTGGATTTTTTTACAAATTTTAATTTTTATGAACGAAATTTTAGCAAATTCAATTGAAACTATCTTCGATTTTTTTAAAAATTTTAATTTTTATGAACGAAATTTTAGCAAATTCTATTGAAACTATCTTCGATTTTTTTGGATTTTTTTAAAAATTTTAATTTTTAAGAACGAAATTTTAGCAAATTCGATTGAAACTGTCTTCGATTTTTTTGGATTTTTTTAAAAATTTTAATTTTTATGAACGAAATTTTAGCAAATTTAATTGAAACTATCTTCGATTTTTTTGGATTTTTTAACAAATTTTAATTTTTATGAACGAAATTTTAGCAAATTTAATCGGAACTATTTTCGATTTTTTTGGATTTTTTACAAATTTTAATGTTTATGATCAAAATTTTAGCAAATTCAATTGAAACTATCTTCGATTTTTGTGGATTTTTTTAAAAATTTTAATTTTTATGAACGAAATTTTAGCAAATTCAATTGAAACTATCTTCCATTTTTTTGGATTTTTTTACAAATTTTAATTTTTATGAACGAAATTTTAGCAAATTTAATTGAAACTATCTTCGATTTTTTGGATTTTTTTACAAATTTTAATTTTTATGAACGAAATTTTAGCAAATTCAATTGAAACTATCTTCGATTTTTGTGGATTTTTTTACAAATTTTAATTTTTATGAACGAAATTTTAGCAAATTCAATTGAAACTATCTTCGATTTTTTTGGATTTTTTTAAAATTTTTAATTTTTATGAACGAAATTTTAGCAAATTTAATTGAAACTATCTTCGATTTTTTTGGATTTTTTTAAAAATTTTAATTTTTTTGAACGAAATTTTAGCAAATTCGATTGAAACTATCTTCGATTTTCTTAAAAATTTTAATTTTTAAGTTCGAAATTTTAGCAAATTCAATTGAAACTATCTTCGATTTTTGTGGATTTTTTTAAAAATTTTAATTTTTATGAACGAAATTTTAGCAAATTCAATTGAAACTATCTTCCATTTTTTTGGATTTTTTTACAAATTTTAATTTTTATGAACGAAATTTTAGCAAATTCAATTGAAACTATCTTCCATTTTTTTGGATTTTTTTACAAATTTTAATTTTTATGAACGAAATTTTAGCAAATTCAATTGAAACTATCTTCGATTTTTGTGGATTTTTTTAAAAATTTTAATTTTTATGAACGAAATTTTAGCAAATTCAATTGAAACTATCTTCGATTTTTGTGGATTTTTTTACAAATTTTAATTTTTATGAACGAAATTTTAGCAAATTCAATTGAAACTATCTTCGATTTTTGTGGATTTTTTTACAAATTTTAATTTTTATGAACGAAATTTTAGCAAATTCAATTGGAACTATCTTCAATTTTTTTTGATTTTTTTACAAATTTTAATTTTTGTGAACGAAATTTTAGTTAATTCAATTGAAACAATCTTCGATTTTTTGGATTTTTTTTCAAATTTTAATTTTTATGAACGAAATTTTAGCAAAGTTAATTGAACCTATCTTCGATTTTTTTGGATTTTTTTACAAATTTTAATTTTTATGAACGAAATTTTAGCAAATTCAATTGAAACTATCTTCGATTTTTTTAAAAATTTTAATTTTTATGAACGAAATTTTAGCAAATTCTATTGAAACTATCTTCGATTTTTTTGGATTTTTTTAAAAATTTTAATTTTTATGAACGAAATTTTAGCAAATTTAATCGAAACTATCTTCGATTTTTTTTGGATTTTTTTACAAATTTTAATTTTTATGAACGAAATTTTAGCAAATTTAATCGGAACTATTTTCGATTTTTTTGGATTTTTTACAAATTTTAATGTTTATGATCGAAATTTTAGCAAATTCAATTGAAACTATCTTCGATTTTTGTGGATTTTTTTAAAAATTTTAATTTTTATGAACGAAAATTTAGCAAATTTAATTGAAACTATCTTCGATTTTTTTGGATTTTTTTAATTGTTTTAATTTTTAAGAACGAAATTTTAGCAAATTCGATTGAAACTGTCTTCGATTTTTTTGGATTTTTTTAATAATTTTAATTATTATGAACGAAATTTTAGCAAATTTAATTGAAACTATCTTCGATTTTTTTGGATTTTTTAACAAATTTTAATTTTTATGAACGAAATTTTAGCAAATTTAATCGGAACTATTTTCGATTTTTTTGGATTTTTTACAAATTTTAATGTTTATGATCAAAATTTTAGCAAATTCAATTGAAACTATCTTCGATTTTTGTGGATTTTTTTAAAAATTTTAATTTTTATGAACGAAATTTTAGCAAATTCAATTGAAACTATCTTCCATTTTTTTGGATTTTTTTACAAATTTTAATTTTTATGAACGAAATTTTAGCAAATTCAATTGAAACTATCTTCCATTTTTTTGGATTTTTTTACAAATATTAATTTTTATGAACGAAATTTTAGCAAATTCAATTGAAACTATCTTCGATTTTTGTGGATTTTTTTACAAATTTTAATTTTTATGAACGAAATTTTAGCAAATTCAATTGAAACTATCTTTGATTTTTGTGGATTTTTTTACAAATTTTAATTTTTATGAACGAAATTTTAGCAAATTCAATTGAAACTATCTTCGATTTTTTTGGATTTTTTTAAAAATTTTAATTTTTATGAACGAAATTTTAGCAAATTTAATTGAAACTATCTTCGATTTTTTTGGATTTTTTTAAAAATTTTAATTTTTATGAACGAAATTTTAGCAAATTCGATTGAAACTATCTTCGATTTTTTTAAAAATTTTAATTTTTATGTACGAAATTTTAGCAAATTCAATTGAAACTATCTTCGATTTTTGTGGATTTTTTTACAAATTTTAATTTTTATGAACGAAATTTTAGCAAATTCAATTGAAACTATGTTCGATTTTTTTGGATTTTTTTAAAAATTTTAATTTTTATGAACGAAATTTTAGCAAATTTAATTGAAACTATCTTCGATTTTTTTGGATTTTTTTAAAAATTTTAATTTTTATGAACGAAATTTCAGCAAATTTAATTGAAACTATCTTCGATTTTTTTTGATTTTTTTAAAAATTTTAATTTTTATGAACGAAATTTTACCAAATTCGATTGAAACTATCTTCGATTTTTTTAAAAATTTTAATTTTTATGAACGAAATTTTAGCAAAGTTAATTGAACCTATCTTCGATTTTTTGGATTTTTTTACAAATTTTAATTTTTATGAACGAAATTTTAGCAAATTCAATTGAAACTATCTTCGATTTTTGTGGATTTTTTTACAAATTTTAATTTTTATGAACGAAATTTTAGCAAATTCAATTGAAACTATCTTCGATTTTTTTGGATTTTTTTAAAATTTTTAATTTTTATGAACGAAATTTTAGCAAATTTAATTGAAACTATCTTCGATTTTTTTGGATTTTTTTAAAAATTTTAATTTTTTTGAACGAAATTTTAGCAAATTCGATTGAAACTATCTTCGATTTTCTTAAAAATTTTAATTTTTATGTACGAAATTTTAGCAAATTCAATTGAAACTATCTTCGATTTTTGTGGATTTTTTTACAAATTTTAATTTTTATGAACGAAATTTTAGCAAATTCAATTGAAACTATCTTCGATTTTTGTGGATTTTTTTACAAATTTTAATTTTTATGAACGAAATTTTAGCAAATTCAATTGGAACTATCTTCGATTTTTTTGGATTTTTTTACAAATTTTAATTTTTGTGAACGAAATTTTAGTTAATTCAATTGAAACAATCTTCGATTTTTTGGATTTTTTTTCAAATTTTAATTTTTATGAACGAAATTTTAGCAAAGTTAATTGAACCTATCTTCGATTTTTTTGGATTTTTTTACAAATTTTAATTTTTATGTGTCACGTCCCGGGTGAGGTCTTTGGGGAACAATGACACGAAGGAGGGAAAACTCAGGCGCGAATCTTAAATCCTTCACTCTGAGGGCTTTGCGGGAACTCAGGCGCGAATCTTAAATCCTTCACACTGAGAGGTTTGAGGGAACTCAGGCGCGGATCTTGAATCCTTCACACTGAGGGTTTTGCGGGAACTCAGGCGCGAATCTTAAATCCTTCACACTGAGGGTTTGGAAGGAACTCAGGCGCGAATCTTGAATCCAGCACGCTGAGGGTTTTGAGGGAAGGCCAGGCGCGAATATTGAATCCGTCACGCTGATGGTTTTGAGGGACTCAGGCGCGAATCTTGAATCCGTCACACTGAGGGTTTTGAGGGACTCAGGCGCGAATCTTGAATCCGTCACACTGAGGGTTTGGAAGGAACTCAGGCGCGAATCTTGAATCCAGCACGCTGAGGGTTTTGAGGGACTCAGGCGCGAATATTAAATCCGTCACGCTAAGTATTTCTGGAGGCGATCAGGCGCGAATCTTAAATCCGTCACTCTAATCGACCTGGGAAGGTAAATGTACACTTAAAGAGCACCCGTTATAGTACTCCATATTTGTTTTGGTCTCGGTAATAGGATTTTACCGTTGCAGTTGTATAAGAGACCACGTTTAGTATTTTCGTGGATTTCACGGATCATGCAATAATATGTTTGTAAACACTAGAACCGTTTCGCGTTCACGAGCGCAAATCAGCTGTTGCGGCAGCTTGGTTTTGTTCGGACTTGTTATAACCAAGGATGCACACAATAATTCGAAACGTGATTGAAAACAAATAGGTTTATTAACTTGGCGGAAGCGTTATAGCGTTTAGTAATAATAATGCGTGGGACTTTTAGCATTAGCACATGATATTTATATAAATGGTAATTAATCGAAATATGAGAATATGAACATGAAACACATGAAATTAAGTAGAATGATTTAAGTAATAAGCGTTGATAATACTAAATAATATGAAAAGCAATAATAATACAAAAGATATGAAAAGCAGTAACAATACAAGGATACGATGAACGTGATATGCAATGTTATGTAAATTGTAATATCTTACGGTAATAGGTGAGTGGTGATTGTTGCTCACTGATTTGAATATCGCGACACAATGAATAATCGCTAAAGACTGATGACCAGTGGATAATGAATACTGACTGTTGAATAATGACTACTGACTGACCGGCCTCTCAGGACCTCGTATTTATATATTTTTACAGGAGTGATGCGGGGGTACGCGCGGTAGAGACCTTGACATAGTTTCAAAATAAGACGTAGTAGGACTTCCGGGGTTTTTACAAACGGTATGGTTATTAATAGACATATTTATGTCACGTACGCCAAATATGCGTCGCAATTAGGTTTCTGGGGTTCTTATGACTGGGAAAGGAGATACTCAACTTGTCGAATGGATTTTGGGTATTTTATAGGAAAAGGGTTAGAGTGGCTTGGACTCTGTGAGTCGTAAAGAGGGGGTTGAGACGTGGTCTCGATTTAAGAGGGTTTTGTAACGAGGGGCTTGTTTGAATTCGTTTTGGGGAAAGGATTCGTGCCTCATAGGGCGAATAGGGGACGGAGTTTTGTAACGATCCTCTCGTGATGGGGACCACTAAGGTACATCATCGAGGTGGAGTTTTGTAACGATCATCTCGTGATGGGGACCACTAAGGTACATCATCGAGGTGGAGTTTTGTATCGATCATCTTGTGTTGGTGACCGCTAAGGTACAACACCAAGGTGATCAGCGATTGGGGAGATGGGGTAAGAGTTGAGTTTGAGATTTTGTTTTGTGGAGTGATTTTGAGATAGATTTACGAAAGGAATTTGGAATAGAAACGCGCGAAAAATAGTGGGACGTCACATATGAACGAAATTTTAGCAAATTCAATTGAAACTATCTTCGATTTTTTAAAAATTTTAATTTTTTATGAACGAAATTTTAGCAAATTCTATTGAAACTATCTTCGATTTTTTTGGATTTTTTTAAAAATTTTAATTTTTATGAACGAAATTTTAGCAAATTTAATCGAAACTATCTTCGATTTTTTTGGATTTTTTTACAAATTTTAATTTTTATGAACGAAATTTTAGCAAATTTAATCGGAACTATTTTCGATTTTTTTGGATTTTTTACAAATTTTAATGTTTATGATCGAAATTTTAGCAAATTCAATTGAAACTATCTTCGATTTTTGTGGATTTTTTTAAAATTTTAATTTTTATGAACGAAAATTTAGCAAATTTAATTGAAACTATCTTCGATTTTTTTGGATTTTTTTAATAGTTTTAATTTTAGGAACGAAATTTTAGCAAATTCGATTGAAACTGTCTTCGATTTTTTTGGATTTTTTTAAAAATTTTAATTTTTATGAACGAAATTTTAGCAAATTTAATTGAAACTATCTTCGATTTTTTTTGGATTTTTTAACAAATTTTAATTTTTATGAACGAAATTTTAGCAAATTTAATCGGAACTATTTTCGATTTTTTTTGGATTTTTTACAAATTTTAATGTTTATGATCAAAATTTTAGCAAATTCAATTGAAACTATCTTCGATTTTTGTGGATTTTTTTAAAAATTTTAATTTTTATGAACGAAATTTTAGCAAATTCAATTGAAACTATCTTCGATTTTTTTGGATTTTTTTAAAAATTTTAATTTTTATGAACGAAATTTTAGCAAATTTAATTGAAACTATCTTCGATTTTTTTGGATTTTTTTAAAAATTTTAATTTTTATGAACGAAATTTTAGCAAATTCGATTGAAACTATCTTCGATTTTTTTAAAAATTTTAATTTTTATGTACGAAATTTTAGCAAATTCAATTGAAACTATCTTCGATTTTTGTGGATTTTTTTACAAATTTTAATTTTTATGAACGAAATTTTAGCAAATTCAATTGAAACTATCTTCGATTTTTGTGGATTTTTTTACAAATTTTAATTTTTATGAACGAAATTTTAGCAAATTCAATTGAAACTGTCTTCGATTTTTGTGGATTTTTTTAAAAATTTTAATTTTTATGAACGAAATTTTAGCAAATTCAATTGAAACTATCTTCCATTTTTTTGGATTTTTTTACAAATTTTAATTTTTATGAACGAAATTTTAGCAAATTCAATTGAAACTATCTTCCATTTTTTTGGATTTTTTTACAAATTTTAATTTTTATGAACGGAATTTTAGCAAATTCAATTGAAACTATCTTCGATTTTTGTGGATTTTTTTACAAATTTTAATTTTTATGAACGAAATTTTAGCAAATTCAATTGAAACTGTCTTCGATTTTTGTGGATTTTTTTACAAATTTTAATTTTTATGAACGAAATTTTAGCAAATTCAATTGAAACTATCTTCGATTTTTTTGGATTTTTTTAAAAATTTTAATTTTTATGAACGAAATTTTAGAAAATGTAATTGAAACTATCTTCGATTTTTTTGGATTTTTTTAAAAATTTTAATTTTTATGAACGAAATTTTAGCAAATTCGATTGAAACTATCTTCGATTTTTTTAAAAATTTTAATTTTTATGTACGAAATTTTAGCAAATTCAATTGAAACTATCTTCGATTTTTGTGGATTTTTTTACAAATTTTAATTTTTATGAACGAAATTTTAGCAAATTCAATTGAAACTATGTTCGATTTTTTTGGATTTTTTTAAAAATTTTAATTTTTATGAACGAAATTTTAGCAAATTTAATTGAAACTATCTTCGATTTTTTTGGATTTTTTTTAAAAATTTTAATTTTTATGAACGAAATTTCAGCAAATTTAATTGAAACTATCTTCGATTTTTTTTGATTTTTTTAAAAATTTTAATTTTTATGAACGAAATTTTACCAAATTCGATTGAAACTATCTTCGATTTTTTTAAAAATTTTAATTTTTATGAACGAAATTTTAGCAAAGTTAATTGAACCTATCTTCGATTTTTTGGATTTTTTTACAAATTTTAATTTTTATGAACGAAATTTTAGCAAATTCAATTGAAACTATCTTCGATTTTTGTGGATTTTTTTACAAATTTTAATTTTTATGAACGAAATTTTAGCAAATTCAATTGAAACTATCTTCGATTTTTTTGGATTTTTTTAAAATTTTTAATTTTTATGAACGAAATTTTAGCAAATTTAATTGAAACTATCTTCGATTTTTTTGGATTTTTTTAAAAATTTTAATTTTTTTGAACGAAATTTTAGCAAATTCGATTGAAACTATCTTCGATTTTCTTAAAAATTTTAATTTTTATGTACGAAATTTTAGCAAATTCAATTGAAACTATCTTCGATTTTTGTGGATTTTTTTAAAAATTTTAATTTTTATGAACGAAATTTTAGCAAATTCAATTGAAACTATCTTCCATTTTTTTGGATTTTTTTACAAATTTTAATTTTTATGAACGAAATTTTAGCAAATTCAATTGAAACTATCTTCCATTTTTTTGGATTTTTTTACAAATTTTAATTTTTATGAACGAAATTTTAGCAAATTCAATTGAAACTATCTTCGATTTTTGTGGATTTTTTTAAAAATTTTAATTTTTATGAACGAAATTTTAGCAAATTCAATTGAAACTATCTTCGATTTTTGTGGATTTTTTTACAAATTTTAATTTTTATGAACGAAATTTTAGCAAATTCAATTGAAACTATCTTCGATTTTTGTGGATTTTTTTACAAATTTTAATTTTTATGAACGAAATTTTAGCAAATTCAATTGGAACTATCTTCAATTTTTTTTGATTTTTTTACAAATTTTAATTTTTGTGAACGAAATTTTAGTTAATTCAATTGAAACAATCTTCGATTTTTTGGATTTTTTTTTCAAATTTTAATTTTTATGAACGAAATTTTAGCAAAGTTAATTGAACCTATCTTCGATTTTTTTGGATTTTTTTACAAATTTTAATTTTTATGAACGAAATTTTAGCAAATTCAATTGAAACTATCTTCGATTTTTTTAAAAATTTTAATTTTTATGAACGAAATTTTAGCAAATTCTATTGAAACTATCTTCGATTTTTTTGGATTTTTTTAAAAATTTTAATTTTTTTGAACGAAATTTTAGCAAATTTAATCGAAACTATCTTCGATTTTTTTTGGATTTTTTTACAAATTTTAATTTTTATGAACGAAATTTTAGCAAATTTAATCGGAACTATTTTCGATTTTTTTGGATTTTTTACAAATTTTAATGTTTATGATCGAAATTTTAGCAAATTCAATTGAAACTATCTTCGATTTTTGTGGATTTTTTTAAAAATTTTAATTTTTATGAACGAAAATTTAGCAAATTTAATTGAAACTATCTTCGATTTTTTTGGATTTTTTTAATTGTTTTAATTTTTAAGAACGAAATTTTAGCAAATTCGATTGAAACTGTCTTCGATTTTTTTGGATTTTTTTAATAATTTTAATTATTATGAACGAAATTTTAGCAAATTTAATTGAAACTATCTTCGATTTTTTTGGATTTTTTAACAAATTTTAATTTTTATGAACGAAATTTTAACAAATTTAATCGGAACTATTTTCGATTTTTTTGGATTTTTTACAAATTTTAATGTTTATGATCAAAATTTTAGCAAATTCAATTGAAACTATCTTCGATTTTTGTGGATTTTTTTAAAAATTTTAATTTTTATGAACGAAATTTTAGCAAATTCAATTGAAACTATCTTCCATTTTTTTGGATTTTTTTACAAATTTTAATTTTTATGAACGAAATTTTAGCAAATTCAATTGAAACTATCTTCCATTTTTTTGGATTTTTTTACAAATTTTAATTTTTATGAACGAAATTTTAGCAAATTCAATTGAAACTATCTTCGATTTTTGTGGATTTTTTTACAAATTTTAATTTTTATGAACGAAATTTTAGCAAATTCAATTGAAACTATCTTCGATTTTTGTGGATTTTTTTACAAATTTTAATTTTTATGAACGAAATTTTAGCAAATTCAATTGAAACTATCTTCGATTTTTTTGGATTTTTTTAAAAATTTTAATTTTTATGAACGAAATTTTAGCAAATTTAATTGAAACTATCTTCGATTTTTTTGGATTTTTTTAAAAATTTTAATTTTTATGAACGAAATTTTAGCAAATTCGATTGAAACTATCTTCGATTTTTTTAAAAATTTTAATTTTTATGTACGAAATTTTAGCAAATTCAATTGAAACTATCTTCGATTTTTGTGGATTTTTTTACAAATTTTAATTTTTATGAACGAAATTTTAGCAAATTCAATTGAAACTATGTTCGATTTTTTTGGATTTTTTTAAAAATTTTAATTTTTATGAACGAAATTTTAGCAAATTTAATTGAAACTATCTTCGATTTTTTTGGATTTTTTTGGATTTTTTTAAAAATTTTAATTTTTATGAACGAAATTTCAGCAAATTTAATTGAAACTATCTTCGATTTTTTTTGATTTTTTTAAAAATTTTAATTTTTATGAACGAAATTTTACCAAATTCGATTGAAACTATCTTCGATTTTTTTAAAAATTTTAATTTTTATGAACGAAATTTTAGCAAAGTTAATTGAACCTATCTTCGATTTTTTGGATTTTTTTACAAATTTTAATTTTTATGAACGAAATTTTAGCAAATTCAATTGAAACTATCTTCGATTTTTGTGGATTTTTTTACAAATTTTAATTTTTATGAACGAAATTTTAGCAAATTCAATTGAAACTATCTTCGATTTTTTTGGATTTTTTTAAAATTTTTAATTTTTATGAACGAAATTTTAGCAAATTTAATTGAAACTATCTTCGATTTTTTTGGATTTTTTTAAAAATTTTAATTTTTTTTGAACGAAATTTTAGCAAATTCGATTGAAACTATCTTCGATTTTCTTAAAAATTTTAATTTTTATGTACGAAATTTTAGCAAATTCAATTGAAACTATCTTCGATTTTTGTGGATTTTTTTACAAATTTTAATTTTTATGAACGAAATTTTAGCAAATTCAATTGAAACTATCTTCGATTTTTTTAAAAATTTTAATTTTTATGAACGAAATTTTAGCAAATTCTATTGAAACTATCTTCGTTTTTTTTGGATTTTTTTAAAAATTTTAATTTTTATGAACGAAATTTTAGCAAATTTAATCGAAACTATCTTCGATTTTTTTTGATTTTTTTACAAATTTTAATTTTTATGAACGAAATTTTAGCAAATTTAATCGGAACTATTTTCGATTTTTTTGGATTTTTTACAAATTTTAATGTTTATGATCGAAATTTTAGCAAATTCAATTGAAACTATCTTCGATTTTTGTGGATTTTTTTAAAAATTTTAATTTTTATGAACGAAAATTTAGCAAATTTAATTGAAACTATCTTCGATTTTTTTTGGATTTTTTTAATAGTTTTAATTTTTAGGAACGAAATTTTAGCAAATTCGATTGAAACTGTCTTCGATTTTTTTGGATTTTTTTAAAAATTTTAATTTTTATGAACGAAATTTTAGCAAATTTAATTGAAACTGTCTTCGATTTTTTTGGATTTTTTAACAAATTTTAATTTTTATGAACGAAATTTTAGCAAATTTAATTGAAACTATCTTCGATTTTTTTGGATTTTTTGACAAATTTTAATTTTTATGAACGAAATTTTAGCAAATTTAATCGGAACTATTTTCGATTTTTTTGGATTTTTTACAAATTTTAATGTTTATGATCAAAATTTTAGCAAATTCAATTGAAACTATCTTCGATTTTTGTGGATTTTTTTAAAAATTTTAATTTTTATGAACGAAATTTTAGCAAATTCAATTGAAACTATCTTCCATTTTTTTGGATTTTTTTACAAATTTTAATTTTTATGAACGAAATTTTAGCAAATTCAATTGAAACTATCTTCCATTTTTTTGGATTTTTTTACAAATTTTAATTTTTATGAACGAAATTTTAGCAAATTCAATTGAAACTATCTTCGATTTTTGTGGATTTTTTTACAAATTTTAATTTTTATGAACGAAATTTTAGCAAATTCAATTGAAACTATCTTCGATTTTTGTGGATTTTTTTACAAATTTTAATTTTTATGAACGAAATTTTAGCAAATTCAATTGAAACTATCTTCGATTTTTTTGGATTTTTTTAAAAATTTTAATTTTTATGAACGAAATTTTAGCAAATTTAATTGAAACTATCTTCGATTTTTTTGGATTTTTTTAAAAATTTTAATTTTTATGAACGAAATTTTAGCAAATTCGATTGAAACTATCTTCGATTTTTTTAAAAATTTTAATTTTTATGTACGAAATTTTAGCAAATTCAATTGAAACTATCTTCGATTTTTGTGGATTTTTTTACAAATTTTAATTTTTATGAACGAAATTTTAGCAAATTCAATTGAAACTATGTTCGATTTTTTTGGATTTTTTTAAAAATTTTAATTTTTATGAACGAAATTTTAGCAAATTTAATTGAAACTATCTTCGATTTTTTTGGATTTTTTTAAAAATTTTAATTTTTATGAACGAAATTTCAGCAAATTTAATTGAAACTATCTTCGATTTTTTTTGATTTTTTTAAAAATTTTAATTTTTATGAACGAAATTTTACCAAATTCGATTGAAACTATCTTCGATTTTTTTAAAAATTTTAATTTTTATGAACGAAATTTTAGCAAAGTTAATTGAACCTATCTTCGATTTTTTGGATTTTTTTACAAATTTTAATTTTTATGAACGAAATTTTAGCAAATTCAATTGAAACTATCTTCGATTTTTGTGGATTTTTTTACAAATTTTATTTTTTATGAACGAAATTTTAGCAAATTCAATTGAAACTATCTTCGATTTTTTTGGATTTTTTTAAAATTTTTAATTTTTATGAACGAAATTTTAGCAAATTTAATTGAAACTATCTTCGATTTTTTTGGATTTTTTTAAAAATTTTAATTTTTTTGAACGAAATTTTAGCAAATTCGATTGAAACTATCTTCGATTTTCTTAAAAATTTTAATTTTTATGTACGAAATTTTAGCAAATTCAATTGAAACTATCTTCGATTTTTGTGGATTTTTTTACAAATTTTAATTTTTATGAACGAAATTTTAGCAAATTCAATTGAAACTATCTTCGATTTTTGTGGATTTTTTTACAAATTTTAATTTTTATGAACGAAATTTTAGCAAATTCAATTGGAACTATCTTCGATTTTTTTGGATTTTTTTACAAATTTTAATTTTTGTGAACGAAATTTTAGTTAATTCAATTGAAACAATCTTCGATTTTTTGGATTTTTTTTCAAATTTTAATTTTTATGAACGAAATTTTAGCAAAGTTAATTGAACCTATCTTCGATTTTTTTGGATTTTTTTACAAATTTTAATTTTTATGAACGAAATTTTAGCAAATTCAATTGAAACTATCTTCGATTTTTTTAAAAATTTTAATTTTTATGAACGAAATTTTAGCAAATTCTATTGAAACTATCTTCGATTTTTTTGGATTTTTTTAAAAATTTTAATGTTTATGATCGAAATTTTAGCAAATTCAATTGAAACTATCTTCGATTTTTGTGGATTTTTTTAAAAATTTTAATTTTTATGAACGAAAATTTAGCAAATTTAATTGAAACTATCTTCGATTTTTTTGGATTTTTTTAATAGTTTTAATTTTTAGGAACGAAATTTTAGCAAATTCGATTGAAACTGTCTTCGATTTTTTTAAAAATTTTAATTTTTATGAACGAAATTTTAGCAAATTTAATTGAAACTATCTTCGATTTTTTTGGATTTTTTAACAAATTTTAATTTTTATGAACGAAATTTTAGCAAATTTAATCGGAACTATTTTCGATTTTTTTGGATTTTTTACAAATTTTAATGTTAATGATCAAAAATTTTGCAAATTCAATTGAAACTATCTTCGATTTTTGTGGATTTTTTTAAAAATTTTAATTTTTATGAACGAAATTTTAGCAAATTCAATTGAAACTATCTTCCATTTTTTTGGATTTTTTTACAAATTTTAATTTTTATGAACGAAATTTTAGCAAATTCAATTGAAACTATCTTCCATTTTTTTGGATTTTTTTACAAATTTTAATTTTTATGAACGAAATTTTAGCAAATTCAATTGAAACTATCTTCGATTTTTGTGGATTTTTTTACAAATTTTAATTTTTATGAACGAAATTTTAGCAAATTCAATTGAAACTATCTTCGATTTTTGTGGATTTTTTTACAAATTTTAATTTTTATGAACGAAATTTTAGCAAATTCAATTGAAACTATCTTCGATTTTTGTGGATTTTTTTACAAATTTTAATTTTTATGAACGAAATTTTAGCAAATTCAATTGAAACTGTCTTCGATTTTTGTGGATTTTTTAAAAATTTTAATTTTTATGAACGAAATTTCAGCAAATTTAATTGAAACTATCTTCGATTTTTTTGAATTTTTTTAAAAATTTTAATTTTTATGAACGAAATTCTAGCAAATTCGATTGAAACTATCTTCGATTTTTTTAAAAATTTTAATTTTTATGAACGAAATTTTAGCAAATTCAATTGAAACTATCTTCGATTTTTGTGGATTTTTTTACAAATTTTAATTTTTGTGAACGAAATTTTAGTTAATTCAATTGAAACAATCTTCGATTTTTTGGATTTTTTTTCAAATTTTAATTTTTATGAACGAAATTTTAGCAAAGTTAATTGAACCTATCTTCGATTTTTTTGGATTTTTTTACAAA
This sequence comes from Andrena marginata, assembly GCA_963932335.1. Taxonomy (NCBI): domain Eukaryota; kingdom Metazoa; phylum Arthropoda; class Insecta; order Hymenoptera; family Andrenidae; genus Andrena; species Andrena marginata. The sequence goes on along the minus strand of CAWVQI010000444.1, from coordinate 57,850 downwards.
TTTTAATTTTTATGAACGAAATTTTAGCAAATTCAATTGAAACTATCTTCGATTTTTTGGATTTTTTTACAAATTTTAATTTTTATGAACGAAATTTTAGCAAATTCAATTGAAACTATCTTCGATTTTTGTGGATTTTTTTACAAATTTTAATTTTTATGAACGAAATTTTAGCAAATTCAATTGAAACTATCTTCGATTTTTTTGGATTTTTTTAAAATTTTTAATTTTTATGAACGAAATTTTAGCAAATTTAATTGAAACTATCTTCGATTTTTTTAAAAATTTTAATTTTTTTGAACGAAATTTTAGCAAATTCGATTGAAACTATCTTCGATTTTCTTAAAAATTTTAATTTTTATGTACGAAATTTTAGCAAATTCAATTGAAACTATCTTCGATTTTTGTGGATTTTTTTACAAATTTTAATTTTTATGAACGAAATTTTAGCAAATTCAATTGAAACTATCTTCGATTTTTGTGGATTTTTTTACAAATTTTAATTTTTATGAACGAAATTTTAGCAAATTCAATTGGAACTATCTTCAATTTTTTTGGATTTTTTTACAAATTTTAATTTTTGTGAACGAAATTTTAGTTAATTCAATTGAAACAATCTTCGATTTTTTTTCAAATTTTAATTTTTATGAACGAAATTTTAGCAAAGTTAATTGAACCTATCTTCGATTTTTTTGGATTTTTTTACAAATTTTAATTTTTATGAACGAAATTTTAGCAAATTCAATTGAAACTATCTTCGATTTTTTTAAAAATTTTAATTTTTATGAACGAAATTTTAGCAAATTCTATTGAAACTATCTTCGATTTTTTTGGATTTTTTTAAAAATTTTAATTTTTATGAACGAAATTTTAGCAAATTTAATCGAAACTATCTTCGATTTTTTTGGATTTTTTTACAAATTTTAATTTTTATGAACGAAATTTTAGCAAATTTAATCGGAACTATTTTCGATTTTTTTGGATTTTTTACAATTTTTAATGTTTATGATCGAAATTTTAGCAAATTCAATTGAAACTATCTTCGATTTTTGTGGATTTTTTTAAAAATTTTAATTTTTATGAACGAAAATTTAGCAAATTTAATTGAAACTATCTTCGATTTTTTTGGATTTTTTTAATTGTTTTAATTTTTAAGAACGAAATTTTAGCAAATTCGATTGAAACTGTCTTCGATTTTTTGGATTTTTTTAAAAATTTTAATTTTTATGAACGAAATTTTAGCAAATTTAATTGAAACTATCTTCGATTTTTTTGGATTTTTTAACAAATTTTAATTTTTATGAACGAAATTTTAGCAAATTTAATCGGAACTATTTTCGATTTTTTTGGATTTTTTACAAATTTTAATGTTTATGATCAAAATTTTAGCAAATTCAATTGAAACTATCTTCGATTTTTGTGGATTTTTTTAAAAATTTTAATTTTTATGAACGAAATTTTAGCAAATTCAATTGAAACTATCTTCCATTTTTTTGGATTTTTTTACAAATTTTAATTTTTATGAACGAAATTTTAGCAAATTCAATTGAAACTATCTTCCATTTTTTTGGATTTTTTTACAAATTTTAATTTTTATGAACGATATTTTAGCAAATTCAATTGAAACTATCTTCGATTTTTGTGGATTTTTTTACAAATTTTAATTTTTATGAACGAAATTTTAGCAAATTCAATTGAAACTAACTTCGATTTTTGTGGATTTTTTTACAAATTTTAATTTTTATGAACGAAATTTTAGCAAATTCAATTGAAACTATCTTCGATTTTTTTGGATTTTTTTAAAAATTTTAATTTTTATGAACGAAATTTTAGCAAATTTAATTGAAACTATCTTCGATTTTTTTGGATTTTTTTAAAAATTTTAATTTTTATGAACGAAATTTTAGCAAATTAGATTGAAACTATCTTCGATTTTTTTAAAAATTTTAATTTTTATGTACGAAATTTTAGCAAATTCAATTGAAACTATCTTCGATTTTTGTGGATTTTTTTACAAATTTTAATTTTTATGAACGAAATTTTAGCAAATTCAATTGAAACTATGTTCGATTTTTTTGGATTTTTTTAAAAATTTTAATTTTTATGAACGAAATTTTAGCAAATTTAATTGAAACTATCTTCGATTTTTTTGGATTTTTTTAAAAATTTTAATTTTTATGAACGAAATTTCAGCAAATTTAATTGAAACTATCTTCGATTTTTTTTGATTTTTTTAAAAATTTTAATTTTTATGAACGAAATTTTACCAAATTCGATTTAAACTATCTTCGATTTTTTTAAAAATTTTAATTTTTATGAACGAAATTTTAGCAAAGTTAATTGAACCTATCTTCGATTTTTTGGATTTTTTTACAAATTTTAATTTTTATGAACGAAATTTTAGCAAATTCAATTGAAACTATCTTCGATTTTTGTGGATTTTTTTACAAATTTTAATTTTTATGAACGAAATTTTAGCAAATTCAATTGAAACTATCTTCGATTTTTTTGGATTTTTTTAAAATTTTTAATTTTTATGAACGAAATTTTAGCAAATTTAATTGAAACTATCTTCGATTTTTTTGGATTTTTTTAAAAATTTTAATTTTTTTGAACGAAATTTTAGCAAATTCGATTGAAACTATCTTCGATTTTCTTAAAAATTTTAATTTTTATGTACGAAATTTTAGCAAATTCAATTGAAACTATCTTCGATTTTTGTGGATTTTTTTACAAATTTTAATTTTTATGAACGAAATTTTAGCAAATTCAATTGAAACTATCTTCGATTTTTGTGGATTTTTTTACAAATTTTAATTTTTATGAACGAAATTTTAGCAAATTCATTTGGAACTATCTTCGATTTTTTTGGATTTTTTTACAAATTTTAATTTTTGTGAACGAAATTTTAGTTAACTCAATTGAAACAATCTTCGATTTTTTGGATTTTTTTTCAAATTTTAATTTTTATGAACGAAATTTTAGCAAAGTTAATTGAACCTATCTTCGATTTTTTTGGATTTTTTTACAAATTTTAATTTTTATGAACGAAATTTTAGCAAATTCAATTGAAACTATCTTCGATTTTTTTAAAAATTTTAATTTTTATGAACGAAATTTAAGCAAATTCTATTGAAACTATCTTCGATTTTTTTGGATTTTTTTAAAAATTTTAATTTTTATGAACGAAATTTTAGCAAATTTAATCGAAACTATCTTCGATTTTTTTGGATTTTTTTACAAATTTTAATTTTTATGAACGAAATTTTAGCAAATTTAATCGGAACTATCTTCGATTTTTTTGGATTTTTTACAAATTTTAATTTTTATGAACGAAATTTTAGCAAATTTAATCGGAACTATCTTCGATTTTTTTGGATTTTTTACAAATTTTAATTTTTATGATCGAAATTTTAACAAATTCAATTGAAACTATCTTCGATTTTTGTGGATTTTTTTACAAATTTTAATTTTTATGAACGAAATTTTAGCAAATTCAATTGAAACTATCTTCGATTTTTTTGGATTTTTTTACAAATTTTAATTTTTATGAACGAAATTTTAGCAAATTCAATTGAAACTATGTTCGATTTTTTTGAATTTTTTTAAAAATTTTAATTTTTATGAACGAAATTTTAGCAAATTTAATTGAAACTATCTTCGATTTTTTTGGATTTTTTTAAAAATTTTAATTTTTATGAACGAAATTTCAGCAAATTTAATTGAAACTATCTTCGATTTTTTTTGATTTTTTTAAAAATTTTAATTTTTATGAACGAAATTTTACCAAATTCGATTGAAACTATCTTCGATTTTTTTAAAAATTTTAATTTTTATGAACGAAATTTTAGCAAAGTTAATTGAACCTATCTTCGATTTTTTGGATTTTTTTACAAATTTTAATTTTTATGAACGAAATTTTAGCAAATTCAATTGAAACTATCTTCGATTTTTGTGGATTTTTTTACAAATTTTAATTTTTATGAACGAAATTTTAGCAAATTCAATTGAAACTATCTTCGATTTTTTTGGATTTTTTTAAAATTTTTAATTTTTATGAACGAAATTTTAGCAAATTTAATTGAAACTATCTTCGATTTTTTTAAAAATTTTAATTTTTTTGAACGAAATTTTAGCAAATTCGATTGAAACTATCTTCGATTTTCTTAAAAATTTTAATTTTTATGTACGAAATTTTAGCAAATTCAATTGAAACTATCTTCGATTTTTGTGGATTTTTTTACAAATTTTAATTTTTATGAACGAAATTTTAGCAAATTCAATTGAAACTATCTTCGATTTTTGTGGATTTTTTTACAAATTTTAATTTTTATGAACGAAATTTTAGCAAATTCAATTGGAACTATCTTCAATTTTTTTGGATTTTTTTACAAATTTTAATTTTTGTGAACGAAATTTTAGTTAATTCAATTGAAACAATCTTCGATTTTTTTTCAAATTTTAATTTTTATGAACGAAATTTTAGCAAAGTTAATTGAACCTATCTTCGATTTTTTTGGATTTTTTTACAAATTTTAATTTTTATGAACGAAATTTTAGCAAATTCAATTGAAACTATCTTCGATTTTTTTAAAAATTTTAATTTTTATGAACGAAATTTTAGCAAATTCTATTGAAACTATCTTCGATTTTTTTGGATTTTTTTAAAAATTTTAATTTTTATGAACGAAATTTTAGCAAATTTAATCGAAACTATCTTCGATTTTTTTGGATTTTTTTACAAATTTTAATTTTTATGAACGAAATTTTAGCAAATATAATCGGAACTATTTTCGATTTTTTTGGATTTTTTACAAATTTTAATGTTTATGATCGAAATTTTAGCAAATTCAATTGAAACTATCTTCGATTTTTGTGGATTTTTTTAAAAATTTTAATTTTTATGAACGAAAATTTAGCAAATTTAATTGAAACTATCTTCGATTTTTTGGATTTTTTTAATTGTTTTAATTTTTAAGAACGAAATTTTAGCAAATTCGATTGAAACTGTCTTCGATTTTTTTGGATTTTTTTAAAAATTTTAATTTTTATGAACGAAATTTTAGCAAATTTAATTGAAACTATCTTCGATTTTTTTGGATTTTTTGACAAATTTTAATTTTTATGAACGAAATTTTAGCAAATTTAATCGGAACTATTTTCGATTTTTTTGGATTTTTTACAAATTTTAATGTTTATGATCAAAATTTTAGCAAATTCAATTGAAACTATCTTCGATTTTTGTGGATTTTTTTAAAAATTTTAATTTTTATGAACGAAATTTTAGCAAATTCAATTGAAACTATCTTCCATTTTTTTGGATTTTTTTACAAATTTTAATTTTTATGAACGAAATTTTAGCAAATTCAATTGAAACTATCTTCCATTTTTTTGGATTTTTTTACAAATTTTAATTTTTATGAACGAAATTTTAGCAAATTCAATTGAAACTATCTTCGATTTTTGTGGATTTTTTTACAAATTTTAATTTTTATGAACGAAATTTTAGCAAATTCAATTGAAACTATCTTCGATTTTTGTGGATTTTTTTACAAATTTTAATTTTTATGAACGAAATTTTAGCAAATTCAATTGAAACTATCTTCGATTTTTTTGGATTTTTTTAAAAATTTTAATTTATATGAACGAAATTTTTGCAAATTTAATTGAAACTATCTTCGATTTTTTTGGATTTTTTTAAAAATTTTAATTTTTATGAACGAAATTTTAGCAAATTCGATTGAAACTATCTTCGATTTTTTAAAAAATTTTAATTTTTATGTACGAAATTTTAGCAAATTCAATTGAAACTATCTTCGATTTTTGTGGATTTTTTTACAAATTTTAATTTTTATGAACGAAATTTTAGCAAATTCAATTGAAACTATGTTCGATTTTTTTGGATTTTTTTAAAAATTTTAATTTTTATGAACGAAATTTTAGCAAATTTAATTGAAACTATCTTCGATTTTTTTGGATTTTTTTAAAAATTTTAATTTTTATGAACGAAATTTCAGCAAATTTAATTGAAACTATCTTCGATTTTTTTTGATTTTTTTAAAAATTTTAATTTTTATGAACGAAATTTTACCAAATTCGATTGAAACTATCTTCGATTTTTTTAAAAATTTTAATTTTTATGAACGAAATTTTAGCAAAGTTAATTGAACCTATCTTCGATTTTTTGGATTTTTTTACAAATTTTAATTTTTATGAACGAAATTTTAGCAAATTCAATTGAAACTATCTTCGATTTTTGTGGATTTTTTTACAAATTTTAATTTTTATGAACGAAATTTTAGCAAATTCAATTGAAACTATCTTCGATTTTTTTGGATTTTTTTAAAATTTTTAATTTTTATGAACGAAATTTTAGCAAATTTAATTGAAACTATCTTCGATTTTTTTGGATTTTTTTAAAAATTTTAATTTTTTTGAACGAAATTTTAGCAAATTCGATTGAAACTATCTTCGATTTTCTTAAAAATTTTAATTTTTATGTACGAAATTTTAGCAAATTCAATTGAAACTATCTTCGATTTTTGTGGATTTTTTTACAAATTTTAATTTTTATGAACGAAATTTTAGCAAATTCAATTGAAACTATCTTCGATTTTTGTGGATTTTTTTACAAATTTTAATTTTTATGAACGAAATTTTAGCAAATTCAATTGGAACTATCTTCGATTTTTTTGGATTTTTTTACAAATTTTAATTTTTGTGAACGAAATTTTAGTTAATTCAATTGAAACAATCTTCGATTTTTTGGATTTTTTTTCAAATTTTAATTTTTATGAACGAAATTTTAGCAAAGTTAATTGAACCTATCTTCGATTTTTTTGGATTTTTTTACAAATTTTAATTTTTATGAACGAAATTTTAGCAAATTCAATTGAAACTATCTTCGATTTTTTTAAAAATTTTAATTTTTATGAACGAAATTTTAGCAAATTCTATTGAAACTATCTTCGATTTTTTTGGATTTTTTTAAAAATTTTAATGTTTATGATCGAAATTTTAGCAAATTCAATTGAAACTATCTTCGATTTTTGTGGATTTTTTTAAAAATTTTAATTTTTATGAACGAAAATTTAGCAAATTTAATTGAAACTATCTTCGATTTTTTTGGATTTTTTTAATAGTTTTAATTTTTAGGAACGAAATTTTAGCAAATTCGATTGAAACTGTCTTCAATTTTTTTGGATTTTTTTAAAAATTTTAATTTTTATGAACGAAATTTTAGCAAATTTAATTGAAACTATCTTCGATTTTTTTGGATTTTTTAACAAATTTTAATTTTTATGAACGAAATTTTAGCAAATTTAATCGGAACTATTTTCGATTTTTTTGGATTTTTTACAAATTTTAATGTTTATGATCAAAAATTTTGCAAATTCAATTGAAACTATCTTCGATTTTTGTGGATTTTTTTAAAAATTTTAATTTTTATGAACGAAATTTTAGCAAATTCAATTGAAACTATCTTCCATTTTTTTGGATTTTTTTACAAATTTTAATTTTTATGAACGAAATTTTAGCAAATTCAATTGAAACTATCTTCCATTTTTTTGGATTTTTTTACAAATTTTAATTTTTATGAACGAAATTTTAGCAAATTCAATTGAAACTATCTTCGATTTTTGTGGATTTTTTTACAAATTTTAATTTTTATGAACGAAATTTTAGCAAATTCAATTGAAACTATCTTCGATTTTTGTGGATTTTTTTACAAATTTTAATTTTTATGAACGAAATTTTAGCAAATTCAATTGAAACTATCTTCGATTTTTTTGGATTTTTTTAAAATTTTTAATTTTTATGAACGAAATTTTAGCAAATTTAATTGAAACTATCTTCGATTTTTTTAAAAATTTTAATTTTTTTGAACGAAATTTTAGCAAATTCGATTGAAACTATCTTCGATTTTCTTAAAAATTTTAATTTTTATGTACGAAATTTTAGCAAATTCAATTGAAACTATCTTCGATTTTTGTGGATTTTTTTACAAATTTTAATTTTTATGAACGAAATTTTAGCAAATTCAATTGAAACTATCTTCGATTTTTGTGGATTTTTTTACAAATTTTAATTTTTATGAACGAAATTTTAGCAAATTCAATTGAAACTATCTTCGATTTTTGTGGATTTTTTTACAAATTTTAATTTTTATGAACGAAATTTTAGCAAATTCAATTGGAACTATCTTCAATTTTTTTTGATTTTTTTACAAATTTTAATTTTTGTGAACGAAATTTTAGTTAATTCAATTGAAACAATCTTCGATTTTTTGGATTTTTTTTCAAATTTTAATTTTTATGAACGAAATTTTAGCAAAGTTAATTGAACCTATCTTCGATTTTTTTGGATTTTTTTACAAATTTTAATTTTTATGAACGAAATTTTAGCAAATTCAATTGAAACTATCTTCGATTTTTTTAAAAATTTTAATTTTTATGAACGAAATTTTAGCAAATTCTATTGAAACTATCTTCGATTTTTTTGGATTTTTTTAAAAATTTTAATTTTTATGAACGAAATTTTAGCAAATTTAATCGAAACTATCTTCGATTTTTTTTGGATTTTTTTACAAATTTTAATTTTTATGAACGAAATTTTAGCAAATTTAATCGGAACTATTTTCGATTTTTTTGGATTTTTTACAAATTTTAATGTTTATGATCGAAATTTTAGCAAATTCAATTGAAACTATCTTCGATTTTTGTGGATTTTTTAAAAATTTTAATTTTTATGAACGAAAATTTAGCAAATTTAATTGAAACTATCTTCGATTTTTTTGGATTTTTTTAATTGTTTTAATTTTTAAGAACGAAATTTTAGCAAATTCGATTGAAACTGTCTTCGATTTTTTTGGATTTTTTTAATAATTTTAATTATTATGAACGAAATTTTAGCAAATTTAATTGAAACTATCTTCGATTTTTTTGGATTTTTTAACAAATTTTAATTTTTATGAACGAAATTTTAGCAAATTTAATCGGAACTATTTTCGATTTTTTTGGATTTTTTACAAATTTTAATGTTTATGATCAAAATTTTAGCAAATTCAATTGAAACTATCTTCGATTTTTGTGGATTTTTTTAAAAATTTTAATTTTTATGAACGAAATTTTAGCAAATTCAATTGAAACTATCTTCCATTTTTTTGGATTTTTTTACAAATTTTAATTTTTATGAACGAAATTTTAGCAAATTCAATTGAAACTATCTTCCATTTTTTTGGATTTTTTTACAAATTTTAATTTTTATGAACGAAATTTTAGCAAATTCAATTGAAACTATCTTCGATTTTTGTGGATTTTTTTACAAATTTTAATTTTTATGAACGAAATTTTAGCAAATTCAATTGAAACTATCTTCGATTTTTGTGGATTTTTTTACAAATTTTAATTTTTATGAACGAAATTTTAGCAAATTCAATTGAAACTATCTTCGATTTTTTTGGATTTTTTTAAAAATTTTAATTTTTATGAACGAAATTTTAGCAAATTTAATTGAAACTATCTTCGATTTTTTTGGATTTTTTTAAAAATTTTAATTTTTATGAACGAAATTTTAGCAAATTCGATTGAAACTATCTTCGATTTTTTTAAAAATTTTAATTTTTATGTACGAAATTTTAGCAAATTCAATTGAAACTATCTTCGATTTTTGTGGATTTTTTTACAAATTTTAATTTTTATGAACGAAATTTTAGCAAATTCAATTGAAACTATCTTCCATTTTTTTGGATTTTTTTACCAAATTTTAATTTTTATGAACGAAATTTTAGCAAATTCAATTGAAACTATCTTCGATTTTTGTGGATTTTTTTACAAATTTTAATTTTTATGAACGAAATTTTAGCAAATTCAATTGAAACTATCTTCGATTTTGTGGATTTTTTTACAAATTTTAATTTTTATGAACGAAATTTTAGCAAATTCAATTGAAACTATCTTCGATTTTTTTGGATTTTTTTAAAAATTTTAATTTTTATGAACGAAATTTTTGCAAATTTAATTGAAACTATCTTCGATTTTTTTGGATTTTTTTAAAAATTTTAATTTTTATGAACGAAATTTTAGCAAATTCGATTGAAACTATCTACGATTTTTTTAAAAATTTTAATTTTTATGTACGAAATTTTAGCAAATTCAATTGAAACTATCTTCGATTTTTGTGGATTTTTTTACAAATTTTAATTTTTATGAACGAAATTTTAGCAAATTCAATTGAAACTATGTTCGATTTTTTTAAAAATTTTAATTTTTATGAACGAAATTTTAGCAAATTTAATTGAAACTATCTTCGATTTTTTTGGATTTTTTTAAAAATTTTAATTTTTATGAACGAAATTTCAGCAAATTTAATTGAAACTATCTTCGATTTTTTTGATTTTTTTAAAAATTTTAATTTTTATGAACGAAATTTTACCAAATTCGATTGAAACTATCTTCGATTTTTTTAAAATTTTAATTTTTATGAACGAAATTTTAGCAAAGTTAATTGAACCTATCTTCGATTTTTTGGATTTTTTTTACAAATTTTAATTTTTATGAACGAAATTTTAGCAAATTCAATTGAAACTATCTTCGATTTTTGTGGATTTTTTTACAAATTTTAATTTTTATGAACGAAATTTTAGCAAATTCAATTGAAACTATCTTCGATTTTTTTGGATTTTTTTAAAATTTTAATTTTTATGAACGAAATTTTAGCAAATTTAATTGAAACTATCTTCGATTTTTTTGGATTTTTTTAAAAATTTTAATTTTTTTGAACGAAATTTTAGCAAATTCGATTGAAACTATCTTCGATTTTCTTAAAAATTTTAATTTTTATGTACGAAATTTTAGCAAATTCAATTGAAACTATCTTCGATTTTTGTGGATTTTTTTTACAAATTTTAATTTTTATGAACGAAATTTTAGCAAATTCAATTGAAACTATCTTCGATTTTTGTGGATTTTTTTACAAATTTTAATTTTTATGAACGAAATTTTAGCAAATTCAATTGGAACTATCTTCGACTTTTTTGGATTTTTTACAAATTTTAATTTTTGTGAACGAAATTTTAGTTAATTCAATTGAAACAATCTTCGATTTTTTGGATTTTTTTTCAAATTTTAATTTTTATGAACGAAATTTTAGCAAAGTTAATTGAACCTATCTTCGATTTTTTTGGATTTTTTTACAAATTTTAATTTTTATGAACGAAATTTTAGCAAATTCAATTGAAACTATCTTCGATTTTTTTAAAATTTTAATTTTTATGAACGAAATTTTAGCAAATTCTATTGAAACTATCTTCGATTTTTTTGGATTTTTTTAAAAATTTTAATGTTTATGATCGAAATTTTAGCAAATTCAATTGAAACTATCTTCGATTTTTGTGGATTTTTTTAAAAATTTTAATTTTTATGAACGAAAATTTAGCAAATTTAATTGAAACTATCTTCGATTTTTTTGGATTTTTTTAATAGTTTTAATTTTTAGGAACGAAATTTTAGCAAATTCGATTGAAACTGTCTTCAATTTTTTTGGATTTTTTTAAAAATTTTAATTTTTATGAACGAAATTTTAGCAAATTTAATTGAAACTATCTTCGATTTTTTTGGATTTTTTAACAAATTTTAATTTTTATGAACGAAATTTTAGCAAATTTAATCGAACTATTTTCGATTTTTTTGGATTTTTTACAAATTTTAATGTTTATGATCAAAAATTTTGCAAATTCAATTGAAACTATCTTCGATTTTTGTGGATTTTTTTAAAAATTTTAATTTTTTATGAACGAAATTTTAGCAAATTCAATTGAAACTATCTTCCATTTTTTTGGATTTTTTTACAAATTTTAATTTTTATGAACGAAATTTAGCAAATTCAATTGAAACTATCTTCCATTTTTTTGGATTTTTTTTACAAATTTTAATTTTTATGAACGAAATTTTAGCAAATTCAATTGAAACTATCTTCGATTTTTGTGGATTTTTTTACAAATTTTAATTTTTATGAACGAAATTTTAGCAAATTCAATTGAAACTATCTTCGATTTTTGTGGATTTTTTTACAAATTTTAATTTTTATGAACGAAATTTTAGCAAATTCAATTGAAACTATCTTCGATTTTTTTGGATTTTTTTAAAATTTTTAATTTTTATGAACGAAATTTTAGCAAATTTAATTGAAACTATCTTCGATTTTTTTAAAAATTTTAATTTTTTTGAACGAAATTTTAGCAAATTCGATTGAAACTATCTTCGATTTTCTTAAAAATTTTAATTTTTATGTACGAAATTTTAGCAAATTCAATTGAAACTATCTTCGATTTTTGTGGATTTTTTTACAAATTTTAATTTTTATGAACGAAATTTTAGCAAATTCAATTGAAACTATCTTCGATTTTTGTGGATTTTTTTACAAATTTTAATTTTTATGAACGAAATTTTAGCAAATTCAATTGAAACTATCTTCGATTTTTGTGGATTTTTTTACAAATTTTAATTTTTATGAACGAAATTTTAGCAAATTCAATTGGAACTATCTTCAATTTTTTTTTGATTTTTTTACAAATTTTAATTTTTGTGAACGAAATTTTAGTTAATTCAATTGAAACAATCTTCGATTTTTTGGATTTTTTTCAAATTTTAATTTTTATGAACGAAATTTTAGCAAAGTTAATTGAACCTATCTTCGATTTTTTTGGATTTTTTTACAAATTTTAATTTTTATGAACGAAATTTTAGCAAATTCAATTGAAACTATCTTCGATTTTTTTAAAAATTTTAATTTTTATGAACGAAATTTTAGCAAATTCTATTGAAACTATCTTCGATTTTTTTGGATTTTTTTAAAAATTTTAATTTTTATGAACGAAATTTTAGCAAATTTAATCGAAACTATCTTCGATTTTTTTTGGATTTTTTTTACAAATTTTAATTTTTATGAACGAAATTTTAGCAAATTTAATCGGAACTATTTTCGATTTTTTTGGATTTTTTACAATTTTTAATGTTTATGATCGAAATTTTAGCAAATTCAATTGAAACTATCTTCGATTTTTGTGGATTTTTTTAAAAATTTTAATTTTTATGAACGAAAATTTAGCAAATTTAATTGAAACTATCTTCGATTTTTTTGGATTTTTTTAATTGTTTTAATTTTTAAGAACGAAATTTTAGCAAATTCGATTGAAACTGTCTTCGATTTTTTTGGATTTTTTTAATAATTTTAATTATTATGAACGAAATTTTAGCAAATTTAATTGAAACTATCTTCGATTTTTTTGGATTTTTTAACAAATTTTAATTTTTATGAACGAAATTTTAGCAAATTTAATCGGAACTATTTTCGATTTTTTTTGGATTTTTTACAAATTTTAATGTTTATGATCAAAATTTTAGCAAATTCAATTGAAACTATCTTCGATTTTTGTGGATTTTTTTAAAAATTTTAATTTTTATGAACGAAATTTTAGCAAATTCAATTGAAACTATCTTCCATTGTTTTGGATTTTTTTACAAATTTTAATTTTTATGAACGAAATTTTAGCAAATTCAATTGAAACTATCTTCCATTTTTTTGGATTTTTTTACAAATTTTAATTTTTATGAACGAAATTTTAGCAAATTCAATTGAAACTATCTTCGATTTTTGTGGATTTTTTTACAAATTTTAATTTTTATGAACGAAATTTTAGCAAAGTCAATTGAAACTATCTTCGATTTTTGTGGATTTTTTTACAAATTTTAATTTTTATGAACGAAATTTTAGCAAATTCAATTGAAACTATCTTCGATTTTTTTGGATTTTTTTAAAAATTTTAATTTTTATGAACGAAATTTTAGCAAATTTAATTGAAACTATCTTCGATTTTTTTGGATTTTTTTAAAAATTTTAATTTTTATGAACGAAATTTTAGCAAATTCGATTGAAACTATCTTCGATTTTTTAAAAATTTTAATTTTTATGAACGAAATTTTAGCAAATTCAATTGAAACTATCTTCGATTTTTGTGGATTTTTTTACAAATTTTAATTTTTATGAACGAAATTTTAGCAAATTCAATTGAAACTATCTTCGATTTTTGTGGATTTTTTTACAAATTTTAATTTTTATGAACGAAATTTTAGCAAATTCAATTGGAACTATCTTCAATTTTTTTGATTTTTTTACAAATTTTAATTTTTGTGAACGAAATTTTAGTTAATTCAATTGAAACAATCTTCGATTTTTTGGATTTTTTTTTCAAATTTTAATTTTTATGAACGAAATTTTAGCAAAGTTAATTGAACCTATCTTCGATTTTTTTGGATTTTTTTACAAATTTTAATTTTTATGAACGAAATTTTAGCAAATTCAATTGAAACTATCTTCGATTTTTTTAAAAATTTTAATTTTTATGAACGAAATTTTAGCAAATTCTATTGAAACTATCTTCGATTTTTTTGGATTTTTTTAAAAATTTTAATTTTTATGAACGAAATTTTAGCAAATTTAATCGAAACTATCTTCGATTTTTTTTGGATTTTTTTTACAAATTTTAATTTTTATGAACGAAATTTTAGCAAATTTAATCGGAACTATTTCGATTTTTTTTGGATTTTTTACAATTTTTAATGTTTATGATCGAAATTTTAGCAAATTCAATTGAAACTATCTTCGATTTTTGTGGATTTTTTTAAAAATTTTAATTTTTATGAACGAAAATTTTAGCAAATTTAATTGAAACTATCTTCGATTTTTTTTGGATTTTTTTAATTGTTTTAATTTTTAAGAACGAAATTTTAGCAAATTCGATTGAAACTGTCTTCGATTTTTTTGGATTTTTTTAATAATTTTAATTATTATGAACGAAATTTTAGCAAATTTAATTGAAACTATCTTCGATTTTTTTGGATTTTTTAACAAATTTTAATTTTTATGAACGAAATTTTAGCAAATTTAATCGGAACTATTTTCGATTTTTTTGGATTTTTTACAAATTTTAATGTTTATGATCAAAATTTTAGCAAATTCAATTGAAACTATCTTCGATTTTTGTGGATTTTTTTAAAAATTTTAATTTTTATGAACGAAATTTTAGCAAATTCAATTGAAACTATCTTCCATTGTTTTGGATTTTTTTACAAATTTTAATTTTTATGAACGAAATTTTAGCAAATTCAATTGAAACTATCTTCCATTTTTTTGGATTTTTTTACAAATTTTAATTTTTATGAACGAAATTTTAGCAAATTCAATTGAAACTATCTTCGATTTTTGTGGATTTTTTTACAAATTTTAATTTTTATGAACGAAATTTTAGCAAAGTCAATTGAAACTATCTTCGATTTTTGTGGATTTTTTTACAAATTTTAATTTTTATGAACGAAATTTTAGCAAATTCAATTGAAACTATCTTCGATTTTTTTGGATTTTTTTAAAATTTTAATTTTTATGAACGAAATTTTAGCAAATTTAATTGAAACTATCTTCGATTTTTTGGATTTTTTTAAAAATTTTAATTTTTATGAACGAAATTTTAGCAAATTCGATTGAAACTATCTTCGATTTTTTTAAAAATTTTAATTTTTATGTACGAAATTTTAGCAAATTCAATTGAAACTATCTTCGATTTTTGTGGATTTTTTTACAAATTTTAATTTTTATGAACGAAATTTTAGCAAATTCAATTGAAACTATGTTCGATTTTTTTGGATTTTTTTAAAAATTTTAATTTTTATGAACGAAATTTTAGCAAATTTAATTGAAACTATCTTCGATTTTTTTGGATTTTTTTAAAAATTTTAATTTTTATGAACGAAATTTCAGCAAATTTAATTGAAACTATCTCGATTTTTTTTGATTTTTTTAAAAATTTTAATTTTTATGAACGAAATTTTACCAAATTCGATTGAAACTATCTTCGATTTTTTTAAAAATTTTAATTTTTATGAACGAAATTTTAGCAAAGTTAATTGAACCTATCTTCGATTTTTTGGATTTTTTTACAAATTTAATTTTATGAACGAAATTTTAGCAAATTCAATTGAAACTATCTTCGATTTTTGTGGATTTTTTTACAAATTTTAATTTTTATGAACGAAATTTTAGCAAATTCAATTGAAACTATCTTCGATTTTTTTGGATTTTTTTAAAATTTTTAATTTTTATGAACGAAATTTTAGCAAATTTAATTGAAACTATCTTCGATTTTTTGGATTTTTTTAAAAATTTTAATTTTTTTGAACGAAATTTTAGCAAATTCGATTGAAACTATCTTCGATTTTCTTAAAAATTTTAATTTTTATGTACGAAATTTTAGCAAATTCAATTGAAACTATCTTCGATTTTTGTGGATTTTTTTACAAATTTTAATTTTTTATGAACGAAATTTTAGCAAATTCAATTGAAACTATCTTCGATTTTTGTGGATTTTTTTACAAATTTTAATTTTTATGAACGAAATTTTAGCAAATTCAATTGGAACTATCTTCGATTTTTGGATTTTTTTACAAATTTTAATTTTTGTGAACGAAATTTTAGTTAATTCAATTGAAACAATCTTCGATTTTTTGGATTTTTTTCAAATTTTAATTTTTATGAACGAAATTTTAGCAAAGTTAATTGAACCTATCTTCGATTTTTTTGGATTTTTTTACAAATTTTAATTTTTATGTGTCACGTCCCGGGTGAGGTCTTTGGGGAACAATGACACGAAGGAGGGAAAACTCAGGCGCGAATCTTAAATCCTTCACTCTGAGGGCTTTGCGGGAACTCAGGCGCGAATCTTAAATCCTTCACACTGAGAGGTTTGAGGGAACTCAGGCGCGGATCTTGAATCCTTCACACTGAGGGTTTTGCGGGAACTCAGGCGCGAATCTTAAATCCTTCACACTGAGGGTTTGGAAGGAACTCAGGCGCGAATCTTGAATCCAGCACGCTGAGGGTTTTGAGGGAAGGCCAGGCGCGAATATTCAATCCGTCACGCTGATGGTTTTGAGGGACTCAGGCGCGAATCTTGAATCCGTCACACTGAGGGTTTTGAGGGACTCAGGCGCGAATCTTGAATCCGTCACACTGAGGGTTTGGAAGGAACTCAGGCGCGAATCTTGAATCCAGCACGCTGAGGGTTTTGAGGGACTCAGGCGCGAATATTAAATCCGTCACGCTAAGTATTTCTGGAGGCGATCAGGCGCGAATCTTAAATCCGTCACTCTAATCGACCTGGGAAGGTAAATGTACACTTAAAGAGCACCCGTTATAGTACTCCATATTTGTTTTGGTCTCGGTAATAGGATTTTACCGTTGCAGTTGTATAAGAGACCACGTTTAGTATTTTCGTGGATTTCACGGATCATGCAATAATATGTTTGTAAACACTAGAACCGTTTCGCGTTCACGAGCGCAAATCAGCTGTTGCGGCAGCTTGGTTTTGTTCGGACTTGTTATAACCAAGGATGCACACAATAATTCGAAACGTGATTGAAAACAAATAGGTTTATTAACTTGGCGGAAGCGTTATAGCGTTTAGTAATAATAATGCGTGGGACTTTTAGCATTAGCACATGATATTTATATAAATGGTAATTAATCGAAATATGAGAATATGAACATGAAACACATGAAATTAAGTAGAATGATTTAAGTAATAAGCGTTGATAATACTAAATAATATGAAAAGCAATAATAATACAAAAGATATGAAAAGCAGTAACAATACAAGGATACGATGAACGTGATATGCAATGTTATGTAAATTGTAATATCTTACGGTAATAGGTGAGTGGTGATTGTTGCTCACTGATTTGAATATCGCGACACAATGAATAATCGCTAAAGACTGATGACCAGTGGATAATGAATACTGACTGTTGAATAATGACTACTGACTGACCGGCCTCTCAGGACCTCGTATTTATATATTTTTACAGGAGTGATGCGGGGGTACGCGCGGTAGAGACCTTGACATAGTTTCAAAATAAGACGTAGTAGGACTTCCGGGGTTTTTACAAACGGTATGGTTATTAATAGACATATTTATGTCACGTACGCCAAATATGCGTCGCAATTAGGTTTCTGGGGTTCTTATGACTGGGAAAGGAGATACTCAACTTGTCGAATGGATTTTGGGTATTTTATAGGAAAAGGGTTAGAGTGGCTTGGACTCTGTGAGTCGTAAAGAGGGGGTTGAGACGTGGTCTCGATTTAAGAGGGTTTTGTAACGAGGGGCTTGTTTGAATTCGTTTTGGGGAAAGGATTCGTGCCTCATAGGGCGAATAGGGGACGGAGTTTTGTAACGATCCTCTCGTGATGGGGACCACTAAGGTACATCATCGAGGTGGAGTTTTGTAACGATCATCTCGTGATGGGGACCACTAAGGTACATCATCGAGGTGGAGTTTTGTATCGATCATCTTGTGTTGGTGACCGCTAAGGTACAACACCAAGGTGATCAGCGATTGGGGAGATGGGGTAAGAGTTGAGTTTGAGATTTTGTTTTGTGGAGTGATTTTGAGATAGATTTACGAAAGGAATTTGGAATAGAAACGCGCGAAAAATAGTGGGACGTCACATATGAACGAAATTTTAGCAAATTCAATTGAAACTATCTTCGATTTTTTTAAAAATTTTAATTTTTATGAACGAAATTTTAGCAAATTCTATTGAAACTATCTTCGATTTTTTTGGATTTTTTTAAAAATTTTAATTTTTATGAACGAAATTTTAGCAAATTTAATCGAAACTATCTTCGATTTTTTTGGATTTTTTTACAAATTTTAATTTTTATGAACGAAATTTTAGCAAATGTAATCGGAACTATTTTCGATTTTTTTGGATTTTTTACAAATTTTAATGTTTATGATCGAAATTTTAGCAAATTCAAGTGAAACTATCTTCGATTTTTGTGGATTTTTTTAAAAATTTTAATTTTTATGAACGAAAATTTAGCAAATTTAATTGAAACTATCTTCGATTTTTTTGGATTTTTTTAATAGTTTTAATTTTTAGGAACGAAATTTTAGCAAATTCGATTGAAACTGTCTTCGATTTTTTTGGATTTTTTTAAAAATTTTAATTTTTATGAACGAAATTTTAGCAAATTTAATTGAAACTATCTTCGATTTTTTTGGATTTTTTAACAAATTTTAATTTTTATGAACGAAATTTTAGCAAATTTAATCGGAACTATTTTCGATTTTTTTGGATTTTTTACAAATTTTAATGTTTATGATCAAAATTTTAGCAAATTCAATTGAAACTATCTTCGATTTTTGTGGATTTTTTTAAAAATTTTAATTTTTATGAACGAAATTTTAGCAAATTCAATTGAAACTATCTTCGATTTTTTTGGATTTTTTTAAAAATTTTAATTTTTATGAACGAAATTTTAGCAAATTTAATTGAAACTATCTTCGATTTTTTTGGATTTTTTTAAAAATTTTAATTTTTATGAACGAAATTTTAGCAAATTCGATTGAAACTATCTTCGATTTTTTTAAAAATTTTAATTTTTATGTACGAAATTTTAGCAAATTCAATTGAAACTATCTTCGATTTTTGTGGATTTTTTTACAAATTTTAATTTTTATGAACGAAATTTTAGCAAATTCAATTGAAACTATCTTCGATTTTTGTGGATTTTTTTACAAATTTTAATTTTTATGAACGAAATTTTAGCAAATTCAATTGAAACTGTCTTCGATTTTTGTGGATTTTTTTAAAAATTTTAATTTTTATGAACGAAATTTTAGCAAATTCAATTGAAACTATCTTCCATTTTTTTGGATTTTTTTACAAATTTTAATTTTTATGAACGAAATTTTAGCAAATTCAATTGAAACTATCTTCCATTTTTTTGGATTTTTTTACAAATTTTAATTTTTATGAACGGAATTTTAGCAAATTCAATTGAAACTATCTTCGATTTTTGTGGATTTTTTTACAAATTTTAATTTTTATGAACGAAATTTTAGCAAATTCAATTGAAACTATCTTCGATTTTTGTGGATTTTTTTACAAATTTTAATTTTTATGAACGAAATTTTAGCAAATTCAATTGAAACTGTCTTCGATTTTTTTGGATTTTTTTAAAATTTAAAAATTTTAATTTTTATGAACGAAATTTAGCAAATTTAATTGAAACTATCTTCGATTTTTTTGGATTTTTTAAAAATTTTAATTTTTATGAACGAAATTTTAGCAAATTCGATTGAAACTATCTTCGCTTTTTTTAAAAATTTTAATTTTTATGTACGAAATTTTAGCAAATTCAATTGAAACTATCTTCGATTTTTGTGGATTTTTTTACAAATTTTAATTTTTATGAACGAAATTTTAGCAAATTCAATTGAAACTATGTTCGATTTTTTTGATTTTTTAAAAATTTTAATTTTTATGAACGAAATTTTAGCAAATTTAATTGAAACTATCTTCGATTTTTTTGGATTTTTTTAAAATTTTAATTTTTATGAACGAAATTTCAGCAAATTTAATTGAAACTATCTTCGATTTTTTTTGATTTTTTTAAAAATTTTAATTTTTATGAACGAAATTTTACCAAATTCGATTGAAACTATCTTCGATTTTTTAAAAATTTTAATTTTTATGAACGAAATTTTAGCAAAGTTAATTGAACCTATCTTCGATTTTTTGGATTTTTTTACAAATTTTAATTTTTATGAACGAAATTTTAGCAAATTCAATTGAAACTATCTTCGATTTTTGTGGATTTTTTTACAAATTTTAATTTTTATGAACGAAATTTTAGCAAATTCAATTGAAACTATCTTCGATTTTTTTGGATTTTTTTAAAATTTTTAATTTTTATGAACGAAATTTTAGCAAATTTAATTGAAACTATCTTCGATTTTTTTGGATTTTTTTAAAATTTTAATTTTTTTGAACGAAATTTTAGCAAATTCGATTGAAACTATCTTCGATTTTCTTAAAAATTTTAATTTTTATGTACGAAATTTTAGCAAATTCAATTGAAACTATCTTCGATTTTTGTGGATTTTTTTAAAAATTTTAATTTTTATGAACGAAATTTTTGCAAATTCAATTGAAACTATCTTCCATTTTTTTGGATTTTTTTACAAATTTTAATTTTTATGAACGAAATTTTAGCAAATTCAATTGAAACTATCTTCCATTTTTTTGGATTTTTTTACAAATTTTAATTTTTATGAACGAAATTTTAGCAAATTCAATTGAAACTATCTTCGATTTTTGTGGATTTTTTAAAAATTTTAATTTTTATGAACGAAATTTTAGCAAATTCAATTGAAACTATCTTCGATTTTTGTGGATTTTTTTACAAATTTTAATTTTTATGAACGAAATTTTAGCAAATTCAATTGAAACTATCTTCGATTTTTGTGGATTTTTTTACAAATTTTAATTTTTATGAACGAAATTTTAGCAAATTCAATTGGAACTATCTTCAATTTTTTTTTATTTTTTTACCAATTTTAATTTTCTGTGAACGAAATTTTAGTTAATTCAATTGAAACAATCTTCGATTTTTTGGATTTTTTTTCAAATTTTAATTTTTATGAACGAAATTTTAGCAAAGTTAATTGAACCTATCTTCGATTTTTTTGGATTTTTTTACAAATTTTAATTTTTATGAACGAAATTTTAGCAAATTCAATTGAAACTATCTTCGATTTTTTTAAAAATTTTAATTTTTATGAACGAAATTTTAGCAAATTCTATTGAAACTATCTTCGATTTTTTTGGATTTTTTTAAAAATTTTAATTTTTATGAACGAAATTTTAGCAAATTTAATCGAAACTATCTTCGATTTTTTTTTTATTTTTTTACAAATTTTAATTTTTATGAACGAAATTTTAGCAAATTTAATCGGAACTATTTTCGATTTTTTTGGATTTTTACAAATTTTAATGTTTATGATCGAAATTTTAGCAAATTCAATTGAAACTATCTTCGATTTTTGTGGATTTTTTTAAAAATTTTAATTTTTATGAACGAAAATTTAGCAAATTTAATTGAAACTATCTTCGATTTTTTTGGATTTTTTTAATTGTTTTAATTTTTAAGAACGAAATTTTAGCAAATTCGATTGAAACTGTCTTCGATTTTTTTGGATTTTTTTAATAATTTTAATTATTATGAACGAAATTTTAGCAAATTTAATTGAAACTATCTTCGATTTTTTTGGATTTTTTAACAAATTTTAATTTTTATGAACGAAATTTTAGCAAATTTAATCGGAACTATTTTCGATTTTTTTGGATTTTTTACAAATTTTAATGTTTATGATCAAAATTTTAGCAAATTCAATTGAAACTATCTTCGATTTTTGTGGATTTTTTTAAAAATTTTAATTTTTATGAACGAAATTTTAGCAAATTCAATTGAAACTATCTTCCATTTTTTTGGATTTTTTTACAAATTTTAATTTTTATGAACGAAATTTTAGCAAATTCAATTGAAACTATCTTCCATTTTTTTGGATTTTTTTAAAAATTTTAATTTTTATGAACGAAATTTTAGCAAATTCGATTGAAACTATCTTCGATTTTTTTAAAAATTTTAATTTTTATGTACGAAATTTTAGCAAATTCAATTGAAACTATCTTCGATTTTTGTGGATTTTTTTACAAATTTTAATTTTTATGAACGAAATTTTAGCAAATTCAATTGAAACTATGTTCGATTTTTTTGGATTTTTTTAAAAATTTTAATTTTTATGAACGAAATTTTAGCAAATTTAATTGAAACTATCTTCGATTTTTTTGGATTTTTTTAAAAATTTTAATTTTTATGAACGAAATTTCAGCAAATTTAATTGAAACTATCTTCGATTTTTTTTGATTTTTTTAAAAATTTTAATTTTTATGAACGAAATTTTACCAAATTCGATTGAAACTATCTTCGATTTTTTTAAAAATTTTAATTTTTATGAACGAAATTTTAGCAAAGTTAATTGAACCTATCTTCGATTTTTTGGATTTTTTTACAAATTTTAATTTTTATGAACGAAATTTTAGCAAATTCAATTGAAACTATCTTCGATTTTTGTGGATTTTTTTACAAATTTTAATTTTTATGAACGAAATTTTAGCAAATTCAATTGAAACTATCTTCGATTTTTTTGGATTTTTTTAAAATTTTTAATTTTTATGAACGAAATTTTAGCAAATTTAATTGAAACTATCTTCGATTTTTTTGGATTTTTTTAAAAATTTTAATTTTTTTGAACGAAATTTTAGCAAATTCGATTGAAACTATCTTCGATTTTCTTAAAAATTTTAATTTTTATGTACGAAATTTTAGCAAATTCAATTGAAACTATCTTCGATTTTTGTGGATTTTTTTACAAATTTTAATTTTTATGAACGAAATTTTAGCAAATTCAATTGAAACTATCTTCGATTTTTGTGGATTTTTTTACAAATTTTAATTTTTATGAACGAAATTTTAGCAAATTCAATTGGAACTATCTTCAATTTTTTTGGATTTTTTTACAAATTTTAATTTTTGTGAACGAAATTTTAGTTAATTCAATTGAAACAATCTTCGATTTTTTGGATTTTTTTTCAAATTTTAATTTTTATGAACGAAATTTTAGCAAAGTTAATTGAACCTATCTTCGATTTTTTTGGATTTTTTTACAAATTTTAATTTTTATGTGTCACGTCCCGGGTGAGGTCTTTGGGGAACAATGACACGAAGGAGGGAAAACTCAGGCGCGAATCTTAAATCCTTCACTCTGAGGGCTTTGCGGGAACTCAGGCGCGAATCTTAAATCCTTCACACTGAGAGGTTTGAGGGAACTCAGGCGCGGATCTTGAATCCTTCACACTGAGGGTTTTGCGGGAACTCAGGCGCGAATCTTAAATCCTTCACACTGAGGGTTTGGAAGGAACTCAGGCGCGAATCTTGAATCCAGCACGCTGAGGGTTTTGAGGGAAGGCCAGGCGCGAATATTCAATCCGTCACGCTGATGGTTTTGAGGGACTCAGGCGCGAATCTTGAATCCGTCACACTGAGGGTTTTGAGGGACTCAGGCGCGAATCTTGAATCCGTCACACTGAGGGTTTGGAAGGAACTCAGGCGCGAATCTTGAATCCAGCACGCTGAGGGTTTTGAGGGACTCAGGCGCGAATATTAAATCCGTCACGCTAAGTATTTCTGGAGGCGATCAGGCGCGAATCTTAAATCCGTCACTCTAATCGACCTGGGAAGGTAAATGTACACTTAAAGAGCACCCGTTATAGTACTCCATATTTGTTTTGGTCTCGGTAATAGGATTTTACCGTTGCAGTTGTATAAGAGACCACGTTTAGTATTTTCGTGGATTTCACGGATCATGCAATAATATGTTTGTAAACACTAGAACCGTTTCGCGTTCACGAGCGCAAATCAGCTGTTGCGGCAGCTTGGTTTTGTTCGGACTTGTTATAACCAAGGATGCACACAATAATTCGAAACGTGATTGAAAACAAATAGGTTTATTAACTTGGCGGAAGCGTTATAGCGTTTAGTAATAATAATGCGTGGGACTTTTAGCATTTGCACATGATATTTATATAAATGGTAATTAATCGAAATATGAGAATATGAACATGAAACACATGAAATTAAGTAGAATGATTTAAGTAATAAGCGTTGATAATACTAAATAATATGAAAAGCAATAATAATACAAAAGATATGAAAAGCAGTAACAATACAAGGATACGATGAACGTGATATGCAATGTTATGTAAATTGTAATATCTTACGGTAATAGGTGAGTGGTGATTGTTGCTCACTGATTTGAATATCGCGACACAATGAATAATCGCTAAAGACTGATGACCAGTGGATAATGAATACTGACTGTTGAATAATGACTACTGACTGACCGGCCTCTCAGGACCTCGTATTTATATATTTTTACAGGAGTGATGCGGGGGTACGCGCGGTAGAGACCTTGACATAGTTTCAAAATAAGACGTAGTAGGACTTCCGGGGTTTTTACAAACGGTATGGTTATTAATAGACATATTTATGTCACGTACGCCAAATATGCGTCGCAATTAGGTTTCTGGGGTTCTTATGACTGGGAAAGGAGATACTCAACTTGTCGAATGGATTTTGGGTATTTTATAGGAAAAGGGTTAGAGTGGCTTGGACTCTGTGAGTCGTAAAGAGGGGGTTGAGACGTGGTCTCGATTTAAGAGGGTTTTGTAACGAGGGGCTTGTTTGAATTCGTTTTGGGGAAAGGATTCGTGCCTCATAGGGCGAATAGGGGACGGAGTTTTGTAACGATCCTCTCGTGATGGGGACCACTAAGGTACATCATCGAGGTGGAGTTTTGTAACGATCATCTCGTGATGGGGACCACTAAGGTACATCATCGAGGTGGAGTTTTGTATCGATCATCTTGTGTTGGTGACCGCTAAGGTACAACACCAAGGTGATCAGCGATTGGGGAGATGGGGTAAGAGTTGAGTTTGAGATTTTGTTTTGTGGAGTGATTTTGAGATAGATTTACGAAAGGAATTTGGAATAGAAACGCGCGAAAAATAGTGGGACGTCACATATGAACGAAATTTTAGCAAATTCAATTGAAACTATCTTCGATTTTTTTAAAAATTTTAATTTTTATGAACGAAATTTTAGCAAATTCTATTGAAACTATCTTCGATTTTTTCGGATTTTTTTAAAAATTTTAATTTTTATGAACGAAATTTTAGCAAATTTAATCGAAACTATCTTCGATTTTTTTGGATTTTTTTACAAATTTTAATTTTTATGAACGAAATTTTAGCAAATTTAATCGGAACTATTTTCGATTTTTTTGGATTTTTTACAAATTTTAATGTTTATGATCGAAATTTTAGCAAATTCAATTGAAACTATCTTCGATTTTTGTGGATTTTTTTAAAAATTTTAATTTTTATGAACGAAAATTTAGCAAATTTAATTGAAACTATCTTCGATTTTTTTGGATTTTTTTAATAGTTTTATTTTTTAGGAACGAAATTTTAGCAAATTCGATTGAAACTGTCTTCGATTTTTTTGGATTTTTTTAAAAATTTTAATTTTTATGAACGAAATTTTAGCAAATTTAATTGAAACTATCTTCGATTTTTTTGGATTTTTTAACAAATTTTAATTTTTATGAACGAAATTTTAGCAAATTTAATCGGAACTATTTTCGATTTTTTTGGATTTTTTACAAATTTTAATGTTTATGATCAAAATTTTAGCAAATTCAATTGAAACTATCTTCGATTTTTGTGGATTTTTTTAAAAATTTTAATTTTTATGAACGAAATTTTAGCAAATTCAATTGAAACTATCTTCCATTTTTTTGGATTTTTTTACAAATTTTAATTTTTATGAACGAAATTTTAGCAAATTCAATTGAAACTATCTTCCATTTTTTTGGATTTTTTTACAAATTTTAATTTTTATGAACGAAATTTTAGCAAATTCAATTGAAACTATCTTCGATTTTTGTGGATTTTTTTAAAAATTTTAATTTTTATGAACGAAATTTTAGCAAATTCAATTGAAACTATCTTCGATTTTTGTGGATTTTTTTACAAATTTTAATTTTTATGAACGAAATTTTAGCAAATTCAATTGAAACTATCTTCGATTTTTGTGGATTTTTTTACAAATTTTAATTTTTATGAACGAAATTTTAGCAAATTCAATTGAAACTGTCTTCGATTTTTGTGGATTTTTTTAAAAATTTTAATTTTTATGAACGAAATTTTAGCAAATTCAATTGAAACTATCTTCCATTTTTTTGGATTTTTTTACAAATTTTAATTTTTATGAACGAAATTTTAGCAAATTCAATTGAAACTATCTTCCATTTTTTTGGATTTTTTTACAAATTTTAATTTTTATGAACGGAATTTTAGCAAATTCAATTGAAACTATCTTCGATTTTTGTGGATTTTTTTACAAATTTTAATTTTTATGAACGAAATTTTAGCAAATTCAATTGAAACTATCTTCGATTTTTGTGGATTTTTTTACAAATTTTAATTTTTATGAACGAAATTTTAGCAAATTTAATTGAAACTATCTTCGATTTTTTTGGATTTTTTTAAAAATTTTAATTTTTATGAACGAAATTTCAGCAAATTTAATTGAAACTATCTTCGATTTTTTTTGATTTTTTTAAAAATTTTAATTTTTATGAACGAAATTTTACCAAATTCGATTGAAACTATCTTCGATTTTTTTAAAAATTTTAATTTTTATGAACGAAATTTTAGCAAAGTTAATTGAACCTATCTTCGATTTTTTGGATTTTTTTACAAATTTTAATTTTTATGAACGAAATTTTAGCAAATTCAATTGAAACTATCTTCGATTTTTGTGGATTTTTTTACAAATTTTAATTTTTATGAACGAAATTTTAGCAAATTCAATTGAAACTATCTTCGATTTTTTTGGATTTTTTTAAAATTTTAATTTTTATGAACGAAATTTTAGCAAATTTAATTGAAACTATCTTCGATTTTTTTGGATTTTTTTAAAAATTTTAATTTTTTTGAACGAAATTTTAGCAAATTCGATTGAAACTATCTTCGATTTTCTTAAAAATTTTAATTTTTATGTACGAAATTTTAGCAAATTCAATTGAAACTATCTTCGATTTTTGTGGATTTTTTTAAAAATTTTAATTTTTATGAACGAAATTTTTGCAAATTCAATTGAAACTATCTTCCATTTTTTTGGATTTTTTTACAAATTTTAATTTTTATGAACGAAATTTTAGCAAATTCAATTGAAACTATCTTCCATTTTTTTGGATTTTTTTACAAATTTTAATTTTTATGAACGAAATTTTAGCAAATTCAATTGAAACTATCTTCGATTTTTGTGGATTTTTTTAAAAATTTTAATTTTTATGAACGAAATTTTAGCAAATTCAATTGAAACTATCTTCGATTTTTGTGGATTTTTTTACAAATTTTAATTTTTATGAACGAAATTTTAGCAAATTCAATTGAAACTATCTTCGATTTTTGTGGATTTTTTTACAAATTTTAATTTTTATGAACGAAATTTTAGCAAATTCAATTGGAACTATCTTCAATTTTTTTTGATTTTTTTACCAATTTTAATTTTTGTGAACGAAATTTTAGTTAATTCAATTGAAACAATCTTCGATTTTTTGGATTTTTTTTCAAATTTTAATTTTTATGAACGAAATTTTAGCAAAGTTAATTGAACCTATCTTCGATTTTTTTGGATTTTTTTACAAATTTTAATTTTTATGAACGAAATTTTAGCAAATTCAATTGAAACTATCTTCGATTTTTTTAAAAATTTTAATTTTTATGAACGAAATTTTAGCAAATTCTATTGAAACTATCTTCGATTTTTTTGGATTTTTTTAAAAATTTTAATTTTTATGAACGAAATTTTAGCAAATTTAATCGAAACTATCTTCGATTTTTTTTTTATTTTTTTACAAATTTTAATTTTTATGAACGAAATTTTAGCAAATTTAATCGGAACTATTTTCGATTTTTTTGGATTTTTTACAAATTTTAATGTTTATGATCGAAATTTTAGCAAATTCAATTGAAACTATCTTCGATTTTTGTGGATTTTTTTAAAAATTTTAATTTTTATGAACGAAAATTTAGCAAATTTAATTGAAACTATCTTCGATTTTTTTGGATTTTTTTAATTGTTTTAATTTTTAAGAACGAAATTTTAGCAAATTCGATTGAAACTGTCTTCGATTTTTTTGGATTTTTTTAATAATTTTAATTATTATGAACGAAATTTTAGCAAATTTAATTGAAACTATCTTCGATTTTTTTGGATTTTTTAACAAATTTTAATTTTTATGAACGAAATTTTAGCAAATTTAATCGGAACTATTTTCGATTTTTTTGGATTTTTTACAAATTTTAATGTTTATGATCAAAATTTTAGCAAATTCAATTGAAACTATCTTCGATTTTTGTGGATTTTTTTAAAAATTTTAATTTTTATGAACGAAATTTTAGCAAATTCAATTGAAACTATCTTCCATTTTTTTGGATTTTTTTACAAATTTTAATTTTTATGAACGAAATTTTAGCAAATTCAATTGAAACTATCTTCCATTTTTTTGGATTTTTTTAAAAATTTTAATTTTTATGAACGAAATTTTAGCAAATTCGATTGAAACTATCTTCGATTTTTTTAAAAATTTTAATTTTTATGTACGAAATTTTAGCAAATTCAATTGAAACTATCTTCGATTTTTGTGGATTTTTTTACAAATTTTAATTTTTATGAACGAAATTTTAGCAAATTCAATTGAAACTATGTTCGATTTTTTTGGATTTTTTTTAAAAATTTTAATTTTTATGAACGAAATTTTAGCAAATTTAATTGAAACTATCTTCGATTTTTTTGGATTTTTTTAAAAATTTTAATTTTTATGAACGAAATTTCAGCAAATTTAATTGAAACTATCTTCGATTTTTTTTGATTTTTTTAAAAATTTTAATTTTTATGAACGAAATTTTACCAAATTCGATTGAAACTATCTTCGATTTTTTTAAAAATTTTAATTTTTATGAACGAAATTTTAGCAAAGTTAATTGAACCTATCTTCGATTTTTTGGATTTTTTTACAAATTTTAATTTTTATGAACGAAATTTTAGCAAATTCAATTGAAACTATCTTCGATTTTTGTGGATTTTTTTACAAATTTTAATTTTTATGAACGAAATTTTAGCAAATTCAATTGAAACTATCTTCGATTTTTTTGGATTTTTTTAAAATTTTTAATTTTTATGAACGAAATTTTAGCAAATTTAATTGAAACTATCTTCGATTTTTTTGGATTTTTTTAAAAATTTTAATTTTTTTGAACGAAATTTTAGCAAATTCGATTGAAACTATCTTCGATTTTCTTAAAAATTTTAATTTTTATGTACGAAATTTTAGCAAATTCAATTGAAACTATCTTCGATTTTTGTGGATTTTTTTACAAATTTTAATTTTTATGAACGAAATTTTAGCAAATTCAATTGAAACTATCTTCGATTTTTGTGGATTTTTTTACAAATTTTAATTTTTATGAACGAAATTTTAGCAAATTCAATTGGAACTATCTTCAATTTTTTTGGATTTTTTTACAAATTTTAATTTTTGTGAACGAAATTTTAGTTAATTCAATTGAAACAATCTTCGATTTTTTGGATTTTTTTTCAAATTTTAATTTTTATGAACGAAATTTTAGCAAAGTTAATTGAACCTATCTTCGATTTTTTTGGATTTTTTTACAAATTTTAATTTTTATGTGTCACGTCCCGGGTGAGGTCTTTGGGGAACAATGACACGAAGGAGGGAAAACTCAGGCGCGAATCTTAAATCCTTCACTCTGAGGGCTTTGCGGGAACTCAGGCGCGAATCTTAAATCCTTCACACTGAGAGGTTTGAGGGAACTCAGGCGCGGATCTTGAATCCTTCACACTGAGGGTTTTGCGGGAACTCAGGCGCGAATCTTAAATCCTTCACACTGAGGGTTTGGAAGGAACTCAGGCGCGAATCTTGAATCCAGCACGCTGAGGGTTTTGAGGGAAGGCCAGGCGCGAATATTCAATCCGTCACGCTGATGGTTTTGAGGGACTCAGGCGCGAATCTTGAATCCGTCACACTGAGGGTTTTGAGGGACTCAGGCGCGAATCTTGAATCCGTCACACTGAGGGTTTGGAAGGAACTCAGGCGCGAATCTTGAATCCAGCACGCTGAGGGTTTTGAGGGACTCAGGCGCGAATATTAAATCCGTCACGCTAAGTATTTCTGGAGGCGATCAGGCGCGAATCTTAAATCCGTCACTCTAATCGACCTGGGAAGGTAAATGTACACTTAAAGAGCACCCGTTATAGTACTCCATATTTGTTTTGGTCTCGGTAATAGGATTTTACCGTTGCAGTTGTATAAGAGACCACGTTTAGTATTTTCGTGGATTTCACGGATCATGCAATAATATGTTTGTAAACACTAGAACCGTTTCGCGTTCACGAGCGCAAATCAGCTGTTGCGGCAGCTTGGTTTTGTTCGGACTTGTTATAACCAAGGATGCACACAATAATTCGAAACGTGATTGAAAACAAATAGGTTTATTAACTTGGCGGAAGCGTTATAGCGTTTAGTAATAATAATGCGTGGGACTTTTAGCATTTGCACATGATATTTATATAAATGGTAATTAATCGAAATATGAGAATATGAACATGAAACACATGAAATTAAGTAGAATGATTTAAGTAATAAGCGTTGATAATACTAAATAATATGAAAAGCAATAATAATACAAAAGATATGAAAAGCAGTAACAATACAAGGATACGATGAACGTGATATGCAATGTTATGTAAATTGTAATATCTTACGGTAATAGGTGAGTGGTGATTGTTGCTCACTGATTTGAATATCGCGACACAATGAATAATCGCTAAAGACTGATGACCAGTGGATAATGAATACTGACTGTTGAATAATGACTACTGACTGACCGGCCTCTCAGGACCTCGTATTTATATATTTTTACAGGAGTGATGCGGGGGTACGCGCGGTAGAGACCTTGACATAGTTTCAAAATAAGACGTAGTAGGACTTCCGGGGTTTTTACAAACGGTATGGTTATTAATAGACATATTTATGTCACGTACGCCAAATATGCGTCGCAATTAGGTTTCTGGGGTTCTTATGACTGGGAAAGGAGATACTCAACTTGTCGAATGGATTTTGGGTATTTTATAGGAAAAGGGTTAGAGTGGCTTGGACTCTGTGAGTCGTAAAGAGGGGGTTGAGACGTGGTCTCGATTTAAGAGGGTTTTGTAACGAGGGGCTTGTTTGAATTCGTTTTGGGGAAAGGATTCGTGCCTCATAGGGCGAATAGGGGACGGAGTTTTGTAACGATCCTCTCGTGATGGGGACCACTAAGGTACATCATCGAGGTGGAGTTTTGTAACGATCATCTCGTGATGGGGACCACTAAGGTACATCATCGAGGTGGAGTTTTGTATCGATCATCTTGTGTTGGTGACCGCTAAGGTACAACACCAAGGTGATCAGCGATTGGGAGATGGGGTAAGAGTTGAGTTTGAGATTTTGTTTTGTGGAGTGATTTTGAGATAGATTTACGAAAGGAATTTGGAATAGAAACGCGCTTTTTAATTTTTATGAACGAAATTTTAGCAAATTCAATTGAAACTATCTTCGATTTTATTAAAAATTTTAATTTTTATGAACGAAATTTTAGCAAATTCTATTGAAACTATCTTCGATTTTTTTGGATTTTTTTAAAAATTTTAATTTTTATGAACGAAATTTTAGCAAATTTAATCGAAACTATCTTCGATTTTTTTGGATTTTTTTACAAATTTTAATTTTTATGAACGAAATTTTAGCAAATTTAATCGGAACTATTTTCGATTTTTTTGGATTTTTTACAAATTTTAATGTTTATGATCGAAATTTTAGCAAATTCAATTGAAACTATCTTCGATTTTTGTGGATTTTTTTAAAAATTTTAATTTTTATGAACGAAAATTTAGCAAATTTAATTGAAACTATCTTCGATTTTTTTGGATTTTTTTAATAGTTTTAATTTTTAGGAACGAAATTTTAGCAAATTCGATTGAAACTGTCTTCGATTTTTTTGGATTTTTTTAAAAATTTTAATTTTTATGAACGAAATTTTAGCAAATTTAATTGAAACTATCTTCGATTTTTTTGGATTTTTTAACAAATTTTAATTTTTATGAACGAAATTTTAGCAAATTTAATCGGAACTATTTTCGATTTTTTTGGATTTTTTACAAATTTTAATGTTTATGATCAAAATTTTAGCAAATTCAATTGAAACTATCTTCGATTTTTGTGGATTTTTTTAAAAATTTTAATTTTTATGAACGAAATTTTAGCAAATTCAATTGAAACTATCTTCCATTTTTTTGGATTTTTTTACAAATTTTAATTTTTATGAACGAAATTTTATCAAATTCAATTGAAACTATCTTCCATTTTTTTGGATTTTTTTGCAAATTTTAATTTTTATGAACGAAATTTTAGCAAATTCAATTGAAACTATCTTCGATTTTTGTGGATTTTTTTAAAAATTTTAATTTTTATGAACGAAATTTTAGCAAATTCAATTGAAACTGTCTTCGATTTTTGTGGATTTTTTTACAAATTTTAATTTTTATGAACGAAATTTTAGCAAATTCAATTGAAACTGTCTTCGATTTTTGTGGATTTTTTTAAAAATTTTAATTTTTATGAACGAAATTTTAGCAAATTCAATTGAAACTATCTTCGATTTTTGTGGATTTTTTTACAAATTTTAATTTTTATGAACGAAATTTTAGCAAATTCAATTGAAACTATCTTCGATTTTTTTGGATTTTTTTAAAAATTTTAATTTTTATGAACGAAATTTTAGCAAATTTAATTGAAACTATCTTCGATTTTTTTGGATTTTTTTAAAAATTTTAATTTTTATGAACGAAATTTTAGCAAATTCGATTGAAACTATCTTCGATTTTTTTAAAAATTTAAATTTTTATGAACGAAATTTTAGCAAATATAATTGAAACTATCTTCGATTTTTTTGGATTTTTTTACCAGTTTTAATTTTTATGAACGAAATTTTAGCAAATTCGATTGAAACTATCTTCGATTTTTTTGGATTTTTTTAAAAATTTTAATTTTTATGAACGAAATTTCAGCAAATTTAATTAAAACTATCTTCGATTTTTTTTGATTTTTTTAAAAATTTTAATTTTTATGAACGAAATTTTACCAAATTCGATTGAAACTATCTTCGATTTTTTTAAAAATTTTAATTTTAATGAACGAAATTTTAGCAAATTCAATTGAAACTATCTTCGATTTTTGTGGATTTTTTTACAAATTTTAATTTTTATGAACGAAATTTTAGCAAATTCAATTGAAACTATCTTCGATTTTTGTGGATTTTTTTACAAATTTTAATTTTTATGAACGAAATTTTAGCAAATTCAATTGAAACTATCTTCGATTTTTTTGGATTTTTTTAAAAATTTTAATTTTTATGAACGAAATTTTAGCAAATTTAATTGAAACTATCTTCGATTTTTTTGGATTTTTTTACAAATTTTAATTTTTATGAACGAAATTTTAGCAAATTCAATTGAAACTATCTTCGATTTTTGTGGATTTTTTTACAAATTTTAATTTTTATGAACGAAATTTTAGCAAATTCAATTGAAACTATCTTCGATTTTTTTCGATTTTTTTAAAATTTTTAATTTTTATGAACGAAATTTTAGCAAATTTAATTGAAACTATCTTCGATTTTTTTGGATTTTTTTAAAAATTTTAATTTTTTTGAACGAAATTTTAGCAAATTCGATTGAAACTATCTTCGATTTTTTTAAAAATTTTAATTTTTATGTACGAAATTTTAGCAAATTCAATTGAAACTATCTTCGATTTTTGTGGATTTTTTTACAAATTTTAATTTTTATGAACGAAATTTTAGCAAATTCAATTGAAACTATCTTCGATTTTATTAAAAATTTTAATTTTTATGAACGAAATTTTAGCAAATTCTATTGAAACTATCTTCGATTTTTTTGGATTTTTTTAAAAATTTTAATTTTTATGAACGAAATTTTAGCAAATTTAATCGAAACTATCTTCGATTTTTTTGGATTTTTTTACAAATTTTAATTTTTATGAACGAAATTTTAGCAAATTTAATCGGAACTATTTTCGATTTTTTTGGATTTTTTACAAATTTTAATGTTTATGATCGAAATTTTAGCAAATTCAATTGAAACTATCTTCGATTTTTGTGGATTTTTTTAAAAATTTTAATTTTTATGAACGAAAATTTAGCAAATTTAATTGAAACTATCTTCGATTTTTTTGGATTTTTTTAATAGTTTTAATTTTTAGGAACGAAATTTTAGCAAATTCGATTGAAACTGTCTTCGATTTTTTTGGATTTTTTTAAAAATTTTAATTTTTATGAACGAAATTTTAGCAAATTTAATTGAAACTATCTTCGATTTTTTTGGATTTTTTAACAAATTTGAATTTTTATGAACGAAATTTTAGCAAATTTAATCGGAACTATTTTCGATTTTTTTGGATTTTTTACAAATTTTAATGTTTATGATCAAAATTTTAGCAAATTCAATTGAAACTATCTTCGATTTTTGTGGATTTTTTTAAAAATTTTAATTTTTATGAACGAAATTTTAGCAAATTCAATTGTAACTATCTTCGATTTTTGTGGATTTTTTTACAAATTTTAATTTTTATGGACGAAATTATAGCAAATTCAATTGAAACTATGTTCGATATTTTTGGATTTTTTTAAAAATTTTAATTTTTATGAACGAAATTTTAGCAAATTTAATTGAAACTATCTTCGATTTTTTTGGATTTTTTTAAAATTTTTAATTTTTATGAACGAAATTTTAGCAAATTCAATTGAAACTATCTTCCATTTTTTTTGGATTTTTTACAAATTTTTAATTTTTATGAACGAAATTTTAGCAAATTCAATTGAAACTATCTTCGATTTTATTAAAAATTTTAATTTTTATGAACGAAATTTTAGCAAATTCTATTGAAACTATCTTCGATTTTTTTGGATTTTTTTAAAAATTTTAATTTTTATGAACGAAATTTTAGCAAATTTAATCGAAACTATCTTCGATTTTTTTGGATTTTTTTACAAATTTTAATTTTTATGAACGAAATTTTAGCAAATTTAATCGGAACTATTTTCGATTTTTTTGGATTTTTTACAAATTTTAATGTTTATGATCGAAATTTTAGCAAATTCAATTGAAACTATCTTCGATTTTTGTGGATTTTTTTAAAAATTTTAATTTTTATGAACGAAAATTTAGCAAATTTAATTGAAACTATCTTCGATTTTTTTGGATTTTTTTAATAGTTTTAATTTTTAGGAACGAAATTTTAGCAAATTCGATTGAAACTGTCTTCGATTTTTTTGGATTTTTTTAAAAATTTTAATTTTTATGAACGAAATTTTAGCAAATTTAATTGAAACTATCTTCGATTTTTTTGGATTTTTTAACAAATTTTAATTTTTATGAACGAAATTTTAGCAAATTTAATCGGAACTATTTTCGATTTTTTTGGATTTTTTACAAATTTTAATGTTTATGATCAAAATTTTAGCAAATTCAATTGAAACTATCTTCGATTTTTGTGGATTTTTTTAAAAATTTTAATTTTTATGAACGAAATTTTAGCAAATTCAATTGAAACTATCTTCCATTTTTTTGGATTTTTTTACAAATTTTAATTTTTATGAACGAAATTTTATCAAATTCTATTGAAACTATCTTCCATTTTTTTGGATTTTTTTGCAAATTTTAATTTTTATGAACGAAATTTTAGCAAATTCAATTGAAACTATCTTCGATTTTTGTGGATTTTTTTAAAAATTTTAATTTTTATGAACGAAATTTTAGCAAATTCAATTGAAACTGTCTTCGATTTTTGTTGATTTTTTTACAAATTTTAATTTTTATGAACGAAATTTTAGCAAATTCAATTGAAACTGTCTTCGATTTTTGTGGATTTTTTTAAAAATTTTAATTTTTATGATCGAAATTTTAGCAAATTCAATTGAAACTATCTTCGATTTTTGTGGATTTTTTTACAAATTTTAATTTTTATGAACGAAATTTTAGCAAATTCAATTGAAACTATCTTCGATTTTTTTGGATTTTTTTAAAAATTTTAATTTTTATGAACGAAATTTTAGCAAATTTAATTGAAACTATCTTCGATTTTTTTGGATTTTTTTAAAAATTTTAATTTTTATGAACGAAATTTTAGCAAATTCGATTGAAACTATCTTCGATTTTTTTAAAAATTTAAATTTTTATGAACGAAATTTTAGCAAATATAATTGAAACTATCTTCGATTTTTTTGGATTTTTTTACCAGTTTTAATTTTTATGAACGAAATTTTAGCAAATTCGATTGAAACTATCTTCGATTTTTTTGGATTTTTTTAAAAATTTTAATTTTTATGAACGAAATTTCAGCAAATTTAATTAAAACTATCTTCGATTTTTTTTGATTTTTTTAAAAATTTTAATTTTTATGAACGAAATTTTACCAAATTCGATTGAAACTATCTTCGATTTTTTTAAAAATTTTAATTTTAATGAACGAAATTTTAGCAAATTCAATTGAAACTATCTTCGATTTTTGTGGATTTTTTTACAAATTTTAATTTTTATGAACGAAATTTTAGCAAATTCAATTGAAACTATCTTCGATTTTTGTGGATTTTTTTACAAATTTTAATTTTTATGAACGAAATTTTAGCAAATTCAATTGAAACTATCTTCGATTTTTTTCGATTTTTTTAAAATTTTTAATTTTTATGAACGAAATTTTAGCAAATTTAATTGAAACTATCTTCGATTTTTTTGGATTTTTTTAAAAATTTTAATTTTTTTGAACGAAATTTTAGCAAATTCGATTGAAACTATCTTCGATTTTTTTAAAAATTTTAATTTTTATGTACGAAATTTTAGCAAATTCAATTGAAACTATCTTCGATTTTTGTGGATTTTTTTACAAATTTTAATTTTTATGAACGAAATTTTAGCAAATTCAATTGAAACTATCTTCGATTTTTGTGGATTTTTTTACAAATTTTAATTTTTATGAACGAAATTTTAGCAAATTCAATTGAAACTATGTTCGATATTTTTGGATTTTTTTAAAAATTTTAATTTTTATGAACGAAATTTTAGCAAATTTAATTGAAACTATCTTCGATTTTTTTGGATTTTTTTAAAATTTTTAATTTTTATGAACGAAATTTTAGCAAATTCAATTGAAACTATCTTCCATTTTTTTGGATTTTTTTACAAATTTTTAATTTTTATGAACGAAATTTTAGCAAATTCAATTGAAACTATCTTCGATTTTATTAAAAATTTTAATTTTTATGAAGGAAATTTTAGCAAATTCTATTGAAACTATCTTCGATTTTTTTGGATTTTTTTAAAAATTTTAATTTTTATGAACGAAATTTGAGCAAATTTAATCGAAACTATCTTCGATTTTTTTGGATTTTTTTACAAATTTTAATTTTTATGAACGAAATTTTAGCAAATTTAATCGGAACTATTTTCGATTTTTTTGGATTTTTTACAAATTTTAATGTTTATGATCGAAATTTTAGCAAATTCAATTGAAACTATCTTCGATTATTGTGGATTTTTTTAAAAATTTTAATTTTTATGAACGAAAATTTAGCAAATTTAATTGAAACTATCTTCGATTTTTTTGGATTTTTTTAATAGTTTTAATTTTTAGGAACGAAATTTTAGCAAATTCGATTGAAACTGTCTTCGATTTTTTTGGATTTTTTACAAATTTTAATGTTTATGATCAAAATTTTAGCAAATTCAATTGAAACTATATTCGATTTTTGTGGATTTTTTTAAAAATTTTAATTTTTATGAACGAAATTTTAGCAAATTCAATTGAAACTATCTTCGATTTTTTTGGATTTTTTTACAAATTTTAATTTTTATGAACGAAATTTTAGCAAATTCAATTGAAACTATCTTCGATTTTTGTGGATTTTTTTACAAATTTTAATTTTTATGAACGAAATTTTAGCAAATTCAATTGAAACTATCTTCGATTTTTTTCGATTTTTTTAAAATTTTTAATTTTTATGAACGAAATTTTAGCAAATTTAATTGAAACTATCTTCGATTTTTTTGGATTTTTTTAAAAATTTTAATTTTTTTGAACGAAATTTTAGCAAATTCGATTGAAACTATCTTCGATTTTTTTAAAAATTTTAATTTTTATGTACGAAATTTTAGCAAATTCAATTGAAACTATCTTCGATTTTTGTGGATTTTTTTACAAATTTTAATTTTTATGAACGAAATTTTAGCAAATTCAATTGAAACTATCTTCGATTTTTGTGGATTTTTTTACAAATTTTAATTTTTATGAACGAAATTTTAGCAAATTCAATTGAAACTATGTTCGATATTTTTGGATTTTTTTAAAAATTTTAATTTTTATGAACGAAATTTTAGCAAATTTAATTGAAACTATCTTCGATTTTTTTGGATTTTTTTAAAATTTTTAATTTTTATGAACGAAATTTTAGCAAATTCAATTGAAACTATCTTCCATTTTTTTGGATTTTTTACAAATTTTTAATTTTTATGAACGAAATTTTAGCAAATTCAATTGAAACTATCTTCGATTTTATTAAAAATTTTAATTTTTATGAACGAAATTTTAGCAAATTCTATTGAAACTATCTTCGATTTTTTTGGATTTTTTTAAAAATTTTAATTTTTATGAACGAAATTTTAGCAAATTTAATCGAAACTATCTTCGATTTTTTTGGATTTTTTTACAAATTTTAATTTTTATGAACGAAATTTTAGCAAATTTAATCGGAACTATTTTCGATTTTTTTGGATTTTTTACAAATTTTAATGTTTATGATCGAAATTTTAGCAAATTCAATTGAAACTATCTTCGATTTTTGTGGATTTTTTTAAAAATTTTAATTTTTATGAACGAAAATTTAGCAAATTTAATTGAAACTACCTTCGATTTTTTTGGATTTTTTTAATAGTTTTAATTTTTAGGAACGAAATTTTAGCAAATTCGATTGAAACTGTCTTCGATTTTTTTGGATTTTTTTAAAAATTTTAATTTTTATGAACGAAATTTTAGCAAATTTAATTGAAACTATCTTCGATTTTTTTGGATTTTTTAACAAATTTGAATTTTTATGAACGAAATTTTAGCAAATTTAATCGGAACTATTTTCGATATTTTGGATTTTTTACAAATTTTAATGTTTATGATCAAAATTTTAGCAAATTCAATTGAAACTATCTTCGATTTTTGTGGATTTTTTTAAAAATTTTAATTTTTATGAACGAAATTTTAGCAAATTCAATTGAAACTATCTTCGATTTTTGTGGATTTTTTTACAAATTTTAATTTTTATGGACGAAATTATAGCAAATTCAATTGAAACTATGTTCGATATTTTTGGATTTTTTTAAAAATTTTAATTT
The DNA here is from genome assembly GCA_963932335.1 of Andrena marginata. NCBI lineage: Eukaryota > Metazoa > Arthropoda > Insecta > Hymenoptera > Andrenidae > Andrena > Andrena marginata. Next base: position 17,751 of record CAWVQI010000444.1, on the reverse strand, counting down.
TTATGAACGAAATTTTAGCAAATTTAATTGAAACTATCTTCGATTTTTTTGGATTTTTTTAAAATTTTTAATTTTTATGAACGAAATTTTAGCAAATTCAATTGAAACTATCTTCCATTTTTTTGGATTTTTTACAAATTTTTAATTTTTATGAACGAAATTTTAGCAAATTCAATTGAAACTATCTTCGATTTTATTAAAAATTTTAATTTTTATGAACGAAATTTTAGCAAATTCTATTGAAACTATCTTCGATTTTTTTGGATTTTTTTAAAAATTTTAATTTTTATGAACGAAATTTTAGCAAATTTAATCGAAACTATCTTCGATTTTTTTGGATTTTTTTACAAATTTTAATTTTTATGAACGAAATTTTAGCAAATTTAATCGGAACTATTTTCGATTTTTTTGGATTTTTTACAAATTTTAATGTTTATGATCGAAATTTTAGCAAATTCAATTGAAACTATCTTCGATTTTTGTGGATTTTTTTAAAAATTTTAATTTTTATGAACGAAAATTTAGCAAATTTAATTGAAACTATCTTCGATTTTTTTGGATTTTTTTAATAGTTTTAATTTTTAGGAACGAAATTTTAGCAAATTCGATTGAAACTGTCTTCGATTTTTTTGGATTTTTTTAAAAATTTTAATTTTTATGAACGAAATTTTAGCAAATTTAATTGAAACTATCTTCGATTTTTTTGGATTTTTTAACAAATTTTAATTTTTATGAACGAAATTTTAGCAAATTTAATCGGAACTATTTTCGATTTTTTTGGATTTTTTACAAATTTTAATGTTTATGATCAAAATTTTAGCAAATTCAATTGAAACTATCTTCGATTTTTGTGGATTTTTTTAAAAATTTTAATTTTTATGAACGAAATTTTAGCAAATTCAATTGAAACTATCTTCCATTTTTTTGGATTTTTTTACAAATTTTAATTTTTATGAACGAAATTTTATCAAATTCAATTGAAACTATCTTCCATTTTTTTGGATTTTTTTGCAAATTTTAATTTTTATGAACGAAATTTTAGCAAATTCAATTGAAACTATCTTCGATTTTTGTGGATTTTTTTAAAAATTTTAATTTTTATGAACGAAATTTTAGCAAATTCAATTGAAACTGTCTTCGATTTTTGTGGATTTTTTTACAAATTTTAATTTTTATGAACGAAATTTTAGCAAATTCAATTGAAACTGTCTTCGATTTTTGTGGATTTTTTTAAAAATTTTAATTTTTATGAACGAAATTTTAGCAAATTCAATTGAAACTATCTTCGATTTTTGTGGATTTTTTTACAAATTTTAATTTTTATGAACGAAATTTTAGCAAATTCAATTGAAACTATCTTCGATTTTTTTGGATTTTTTTAAAAATTTTAATTTTTATGAACGAAATTTTAGCAAATTTAATTGAAACTATCTTCGATTTTTTTAAAAATTTTAATTTTTATGAACGAAATTTTAGCAAATTCGATTGAAACTATCTTCGATTTTTTTAAAAATTTAAATTTTTATGAACGAAATTTTAGCAAATATAATTGAAACTATCTTCGATTTTTTTGGATTTTTTTACCAGTTTTAATTTTTATGAACGAAATTTTAGCAAATTCGATTGAAACTATCTTCGATTTTTTTGGATTTTTTTAAAAATTTTAATTTTTATGAACGAAATTTCAGCAAATTTAATTAAAACTATCTTCGATTTTTTTTGATTTTTTTAAAAATTTTAATTTTTATGAACGAAATTTTACCAAATTCGATTGAAACTATCTTCGATTTTTTTAAAAATTTTAATTTTAATGAACGAAATTTTAGCAAATTCAATTGAAACTATCTTCGATTTTTGTGGATTTTTTTACAAATTTTAATTTTTATGAACGAAATTTTAGCAAATTCAATTGAAACTATCTTCGATTTTTGTGGATTTTTTTACAAATTTTAATTTTTATGAACGAAATTTTAGCAAATTCAATTGAAACTATCTTCGATTTTTTTGGATTTTTTTAAAAATTTTAATTTTTATGAACGAAATTTTAGCAAATTTAATTGAAACTATCTTCGATTTTTTTGGATTTTTTTACAAATTTTAATTTTTATGAACGAAATTTTAGCAAATTCAATTGAAACTATCTTCGATTTTTGTGGATTTTTTTACAAATTTTAATTTTTATGAACGAAATTTTAGCAAATTCAATTGAAACTATCTTCGATTTTTTTCGATTTTTTTAAAATTTTTAATTTTTATGAACGAAATTTTAGCAAATTTAATTGAAACTATCTTCGATTTTTTTGGATTTTTTTAAAAATTTTAATTTTTTTGAACGAAATTTTAGCAAATTCGATTGAAACTATCTTCGATTTTTTTAAAAATTTTAATTTTTATGTACGAAATTTTAGCAAATTCAATTGAAACTATCTTCGATTTTTGTGGATTTTTTTACAAATTTTAATTTTTATGAACGAAATTTTAGCAAATTCAATTGAAACTATCTTCGATTTTATTAAAAATTTTAATTTTTATGAACGAAATTTTAGCAAATTCTATTGAAACTATCTTCGATTTTTTTGGATTTTTTTAAAAATTTTAATTTTTATGAACGAAATTTTAGCAAATTTAATCGAAACTATCTTCGATTTTTTTGGATTTTTTTACAAATTTTAATTTTTATGAACGAAATTTTAGCAAATTTAATCGGAACTATTTTCGATTTTTTTGGATTTTTTACAAATTTTAATGTTTATGATCGAAATTTTAGCAAATTCAATTGAAACTATCTTCGATTTTTGTGGATTTTTTTAAAAATTTTAATTTTTATGAACGAAAATTTAGCAAATTTAATTGAAACTATCTTCGATTTTTTTGGATTTTTTTAATAGTTTTAATTTTTAGGAACGAAATTTTAGCAAATTCGATTGAAACTGTCTTCGATTTTTTTGGATTTTTTTAAAAATTTTAATTTTTATGAACGAAATTTTAGCAAATTTAATTGAAACTATCTTCGATTTTTTTGGATTTTTTAACAAATTTGAATTTTTATGAACGAAATTTTAGCAAATTTAATCGGAACTATTTTCGATTTTTTTGGATTTTTTACAAATTTTAATGTTTATGATCAAAATTTTAGCAAATTCAATTGAAACTATCTTCGATTTTTGTGGATTTTTTTAAAAATTTTAATTTTTATGAACGAAATTTTAGCAAATTCAATTGTAACTATCTTCGATTTTTGTGGATTTTTTTACAAATTTTAATTTTTATGGACGAAATTATAGCAAATTCAATTGAAACTATGTTCGATATTTTTGGATTTTTTTAAAAATTTTAATTTTTATGAACGAAATTTTAGCAAATTTAATTGAAACTATCTTCGATTTTTTTGGATTTTTTTAAAATTTTTAATTTTTATGAACGAAATTTTAGCAAATTCAATTGAAACTATCTTCCATTTTTTTTGGATTTTTTACAAATTTTTAATTTTTATGAACGAAATTTTAGCAAATTCAATTGAAACTATCTTCGATTTTATTAAAAATTTTAATTTTTATGAACGAAATTTTAGCAAATTCTATTGAAACTATCTTCGATTTTTTTGGATTTTTTTAAAAATTTTAATTTTTATGAACGAAATTTTAGCAAATTTAATCGAAACTATCTTCGATTTTTTTGGATTTTTTTACAAATTTTAATTTTTATGAACGAAATTTTAGCAAATTTAATCGGAACTATTTTCGATTTTTTTGGATTTTTTACAAATTTTAATGTTTATGATCGAAATTTTAGCAAATTCAATTGAAACTATCTTCGATTTTTGTGGATTTTTTTAAAAATTTTAATTTTTATGAACGAAAATTTAGCAAATTTAATTGAAACTATCTTCGATTTTTTTGGATTTTTTTAATAGTTTTAATTTTTAGGAACGAAATTTTAGCAAATTCGATTGAAACTGTCTTCGATTTTTTTGGATTTTTTTAAAAATTTTAATTTTTATGAACGAAATTTTAGCAAATTTAATTGAAACTATCTTCGATTTTTTTGGATTTTTTAACAAATTTTAATTTTTATGAACGAAATTTTAGCAAATTTAATCGGAACTATTTTCGATTTTTTTGGATTTTTTACAAATTTTAATGTTTATGATCAAAATTTTAGCAAATTCAATTGAAACTATCTTCGATTTTTGTGGATTTTTTTAAAAATTTTAATTTTTATGAACGAAATTTTAGCAAATTCAATTGAAACTATCTTCCATTTTTTTGGATTTTTTTACAAATTTTAATTTTTATGAACGAAATTTTATCAAATTCTATTGAAACTATCTTCCATTTTTTTGGATTTTTTTGCAAATTTTAATTTTTATGAACGAAATTTTAGCAAATTCAATTGAAACTATCTTCGATTTTTGTGGATTTTTTTAAAAATTTTAATTTTTATGAACGAAATTTTAGCAAATTCAATTGAAACTGTCTTCGATTTTTGTTGATTTTTTTACAAATTTTAATTTTTATGAACGAAATTTTAGCAAATTCAATTGAAACTGTCTTCGATTTTTGTGGATTTTTTTAAAAATTTTAATTTTTATGATCGAAATTTTAGCAAATTCAATTGAAACTATCTTCGATTTTTGTGGATTTTTTTACAAATTTTAATTTTTATGAACGAAATTTTAGCAAATTCAATTGAAACTATCTTCGATTTTTTTGGATTTTTTTAAAAATTTTAATTTTTATGAACGAAATTTTAGCAAATTTAATTGAAACTATCTTCGATTTTTTTGGATTTTTTTAATAGTTTTAATTTTTAGGAACGAAATTTTAGCAAATTCGATTGAAACTGTCTTCGATTTTTTTGGATTTTTTTAAAAATTTTAATTTTTATGAACGAAATTTTAGCAAATTTAATTGAAACTATCTTCGATTTTTTTGGATTTTTTAACAAATTTTAATTTTTATGAACGAAATTTTAGCAAATTTAATCGGAACTATTTTCGATTTTTTTGGATTTTTTACAAATTTTAATGTTTATGATCAAAATTTTAGCAAATTCGATTGAAACTGTCTTCGATTTTTTTGGATTTTTTTAAAAATTTTAATTTTTATGAACGAAATTTTAGCAAATTTAATTGAAACTATCTTCGATTTTTTTGGATTTTTTAACAAATTTTAATTTTTATGAACGAAATTTTAGCAAATTTAATCGGAACTATTTTCGATTTTTTTGGATTTTTTACAAATTTTAATGTTTATGATCAAAATTTTAGCAAATTCAATTGAAACTATCTTCGATTTTTGTGGATTTTTTTAAAAATTTTAATTTTTATGAACGAAATTTTAGCAAATTCAATTGAAACTATCTTCCATTTTTTTGGATTTTTTTACAAATTTTAATTTTTATGAACGAAATTTTATCAAATTCAATTGAAACTATCTTCCATTTTTTTGGATTTTTTTGCAAATTTTAATTTTTATGAACGAAATTTTAGCAAATTCAATTGAAACTATCTTCGATTTTTGTGGATTTTTTTAAAAATTTTAATTTTTATGAACGAAATTTTAGCAAATTCAATTGAAACTGTCTTCGATTTTTGTGGATTTTTTTACAAATTTTAATTTTTATGAACGAAATTTTAGCAAATTCAATTGAAACTGTCTTCGATTTTTGTGGATTTTTTTAAAAATTTTAATTTTTATGAACGAAATTTTAGCAAATTCAATTGAAACTATCTTCGATTTTTGTGGATTTTTTTACAAATTTTAATTTTTATGAACGAAATTTTAGCAAATTCAATTGAAACTATCTTCGATTTTTTTGGATTTTTTTAAAAATTTTAATTTTTATGAACGAAATTTTAGCAAATTTAATTGAAACTATCTTCGATTTTTTTGGATTTTTTTAAAAATTTTAATTTTTATGAACGAAATTTTAGCAAATTCGATTGAAACTATCTTCGATTTTTTTAAAAATTTAAATTTTTATGAACGAAATTTTAGCAAATATAATTGAAACTATCTTCGATTTTTTTGGATTTTTTTACCAGTTTTAATTTTTATGAACGAAATTTTAGCAAATTCGATTGAAACTATCTTCGATTTTTTTGGATTTTTTTAAAAATTTTAATTTTTATGAACGAAATTTCAGCAAATTTAATTAAAACTATCTTCGATTTTTTTTGATTTTTTTAAAAATTTTAATTTTTATGAACGAAATTTTACCAAATTCGATTGAAACTATCTTCGATTTTTTTAAAAATTTTAATTTTAATGAACGAAATTTTAGCAAATTCAATTGAAACTATCTTCGATTTTTGTGGATTTTTTTACAAATTTTAATTTTTATGAACGAAATTTTAGCAAATTCAATTGAAACTATCTTCGATTTTTGTGGATTTTTTTACAAATTTTAATTTTTATGAACGAAATTTTAGCAAATTCAATTGAAACTATCTTCGATTTTTTTGGATTTTTTTAAAAATTTTAATTTTTATGAACGAAATTTTAGCAAATTTAATTGAAACTATCTTCGATTTTTTTGGATTTTTTTACAAATTTTAATTTTTATGAACGAAATTTTAGCAAATTCAATTGAAACTATCTTCGATTTTTGTGGATTTTTTTACAAATTTTAATTTTTATGAACGAAATTTTAGCAAATTCAATTGAAACTATCTTCGATTTTTTTCGATTTTTTTAAAATTTTTAATTTTTATGAACGAAATTTTAGCAAATTTAATTGAAACTATCTTCGATTTTTTTGGATTTTTTTAAAAATTTTAATTTTTTTGAACGAAATTTTAGCAAATTCGATTGAAACTATCTTCGATTTTTTTAAAAATTTTAATTTTTATGTACGAAATTTTAGCAAATTCAATTGAAACTATCTTCGATTTTTGTGGATTTTTTTACAAATTTTAATTTTTATGAACGAAATTTTAGCAAATTCAATTGAAACTATCTTCGATTTTATTAAAAATTTTAATTTTTATGAACGAAATTTTAGCAAATTCTATTGAAACTATCTTCGATTTTTTTGGATTTTTTTAAAAATTTTAATTTTTATGAACGAAATTTTAGCAAATTTAATCGAAACTATCTTCGATTTTTTTGGATTTTTTTACAAATTTTAATTTTTATGAACGAAATTTTAGCAAATTTAATCGGAACTATTTTCGATTTTTTTGGATTTTTTACAAATTTTAATGTTTATGATCGAAATTTTAGCAAATTCAATTGAAACTATCTTCGATTTTTGTGGATTTTTTTAAAAATTTTAATTTTTATGAACGAAAATTTAGCAAATTTAATTGAAACTATCTTCGATTTTTTTGGATTTTTTTAATAGTTTTAATTTTTAGGAACGAAATTTTAGCAAATTCGATTGAAACTGTCTTCGATTTTTTTGGATTTTTTTAAAAATTTTAATTTTTATGAACGAAATTTTAGCAAATTTAATTGAAACTATCTTCGATTTTTTTGGATTTTTTAACAAATTTGAATTTTTATGAACGAAATTTTAGCAAATTTAATCGGAACTATTTTCGATTTTTTTGGATTTTTTACAAATTTTAATGTTTATGATCAAAATTTTAGCAAATTCAATTGAAACTATCTTCGATTTTTGTGGATTTTTTTAAAAATTTTAATTTTTATGAACGAAATTTTAGCAAATTCAATTGTAACTATCTTCGATTTTTGTGGATTTTTTTACAAATTTTAATTTTTATGGACGAAATTATAGCAAATTCAATTGAAACTATGTTCGATATTTTTGGATTTTTTTAAAAATTTTAATTTTTATGAACGAAATTTTAGCAAATTTAATTGAAACTATCTTCGATTTTTTTGGATTTTTTTAAAATTTTTAATTTTTATGAACGAAATTTTAGCAAATTCAATTGAAACTATCTTCCATTTTTTTTGGATTTTTTACAAATTTTTAATTTTTATGAACGAAATTTTAGCAAATTCAATTGAAACTATCTTCGATTTTATTAAAAATTTTAATTTTTATGAACGAAATTTTAGCAAATTCTATTGAAACTATCTTCGATTTTTTTGGATTTTTTTAAAAATTTTAATTTTTATGAACGAAATTTTAGCAAATTTAATCGAAACTATCTTCGATTTTTTTGGATTTTTTTACAAATTTTAATTTTTATGAACGAAATTTTAGCAAATTTAATCGGAACTATTTTCGATTTTTTTGGATTTTTTACAAATTTTAATGTTTATGATCGAAATTTTAGCAAATTCAATTGAAACTATCTTCGATTTTTGTGGATTTTTTTAAAAATTTTAATTTTTATGAACGAAAATTTAGCAAATTTAATTGAAACTATCTTCGATTTTTTTGGATTTTTTTAATAGTTTTAATTTTTAGGAACGAAATTTTAGCAAATTCGATTGAAACTGTCTTCGATTTTTTTGGATTTTTTTAAAAATTTTAATTTTTATGAACGAAATTTTAGCAAATTTAATTGAAACTATCTTCGATTTTTTTGGATTTTTTAACAAATTTTAATTTTTATGAACGAAATTTTAGCAAATTTAATCGGAACTATTTTCGATTTTTTTGGATTTTTTACAAATTTTAATGTTTATGATCAAAATTTTAGCAAATTCAATTGAAACTATCTTCGATTTTTGTGGATTTTTTTAAAAATTTTAATTTTTATGAACGAAATTTTAGCAAATTCAATTGAAACTATCTTCCATTTTTTTGGATTTTTTTTACAAATTTTAATTTTTATGAACGAAATTTTATCAAATTCTATTGAAACTATCTTCCATTTTTTTGGATTTTTTTGCAAATTTTAATTTTTATGAACGAAATTTTAGCAAATTCAATTGAAACTATCTTCGATTTTTGTGGATTTTTTTAAAAATTTTAATTTTTATGAACGAAATTTTAGCAAATTCAATTGAAACTGTCTTCGATTTTTGTTGATTTTTTTACAAATTTTAATTTTTATGAACGAAATTTTAGCAAATTCAATTGAAACTGTCTTCGATTTTTGTGGATTTTTTTAAAAATTTTAATTTTTATGATCGAAATTTTAGCAAATTCAATTGAAACTATCTTCGATTTTTGTGGATTTTTTTACAAATTTTAATTTTTATGAACGAAATTTTAGCAAATTCAATTGAAACTATCTTCGATTTTTTTGGATTTTTTTAAAAATTTTAATTTTTATGAACGAAATTTTAGCAAATTTAATTGAAACTATCTTCGATTTTTTTGGATTTTTTTAAAAATTTTAATTTTTATGAACGAAATTTTAGCAAATTCGATTGAAACTATCTTCGATTTTTTTAAAAATTTAAATTTTTATGAACGAAATTTTAGCAAATATAATTGAAACTATCTTCGATTTTTTTGGATTTTTTTACCAGTTTTAATTTTTATGAACGAAATTTTAGCAAATTCGATTGAAACTATCTTCGATTTTTTTGGATTTTTTTAAAAATTTTAATTTTTATGAACGAAATTTCAGCAAATTTAATTAAAACTATCTTCGATTTTTTTTGATTTTTTTAAAAATTTTAATTTTTATGAACGAAATTTTACCAAATTCGATTGAAACTATCTTCGATTTTTTTAAAAATTTTAATTTTAATGAACGAAATTTTAGCAAATTCAATTGAAACTATCTTCGATTTTTGTGGATTTTTTTACAAATTTTAATTTTTATGAACGAAATTTTAGCAAATTCAATTGAAACTATCTTCGATTTTTGTGGATTTTTTTACAAATTTTAATTTTTATGAACGAAATTTTAGCAAATTCAATTGAAACTATCTTCGATTTTTTTCGATTTTTTTAAAATTTTTAATTTTTATGAACGAAATTTTAGCAAATTTAATTGAAACTATCTTCGATTTTTTTGGATTTTTTTAAAAATTTTAATTTTTTTGAACGAAATTTTAGCAAATTCGATTGAAACTATCTTCGATTTTTTTAAAAATTTTAATTTTTATGTACGAAATTTTAGCAAATTCAATTGAAACTATCTTCGATTTTTGTGGATTTTTTTACAAATTTTAATTTTTATGAACGAAATTTTAGCAAATTCAATTGAAACTATCTTCGATTTTTGTGGATTTTTTTACAAATTTTAATTTTTATGAACGAAATTTTAGCAAATTCAATTGAAACTATGTTCGATATTTTTGGATTTTTTTAAAAATTTTAATTATTATGAACGAAATTTTAGCAAATTTAATTGAAACTATCTTCGATTTTTTTGGATTTTTTTAAAATTTTTAATTTTTATGAACGAAATTTTAGCAAATTCAATTGAAACTATCTTCCATTTTTTTTGATTTTTTTACAAATTTTTAATTTTTATGAACGAAATTTTAGCAAATTCAATTGAAACTATCTTCGATTTTATTAAAAATTTTAATTTTTATGAAGGAAATTTTAGCAAATTCTATTGAAACTATCTTCGATTTTTTTGGATTTTTTTAAAAATTTTAATTTTTATGAACGAAATTTGAGCAAATTTAATCGAAACTATCTTCGATTTTTTTGGATTTTTTTACAAATTTTAATTTTTATGAACGAAATTTTAGCAAATTTAATCGGAACTATTTTCGATTTTTTTGGATTTTTTACAAATTTTAATGTTTATGATCGAAATTTTAGCAAATTCAATTGAAACTATCTTCGATTATTGTGGATTTTTTTAAAAATTTTAATTTTTATGAACGAAAATTTAGCAAATTTAATTGAAACTATCTTCGATTTTTTTGGATTTTTTTAATAGTTTTAATTTTTAGGAACGAAATTTTAGCAAATTCGATTGAAACTGTCTTCGATTTTTTTGGATTTTTTACAAATTTTAATGTTTATGATCAAAATTTTAGCAAATTCAATTGAAACTATATTCGATTTTTGTGGATTTTTTTAAAAATTTTAATTTTTATGAACGAAATTTTAGCAAATTCAATTGAAACTATCTTCCATTTTTTTGGATTTTTTTACAAATTTTAATTTTTATGAACGAAATTTTAGCAAATTCAATTGAAACTATCTTCCATTTTTTTGGATTTTTTTGCAAATTTTAATTTTTATGAACGAAATTTTAGCAAATTCAATTGAAACTATCTTCGATTTTTGTGGATTTTTTTAAAAATTTTAATTTTTATGAACGAAATTTTAGCAAATTCAATTGAAACTGTCTTCGATTTTTGTGGATTTTTTTTCAAATTTTAATTTTTATGAACGAAATTTTAGCAAATTCAATTGAAACTGTCTTCGATTTTTGTGGATTTTTTTAAAAATTTTAATTTTTATGAACGAAATTTTAGCAAATTCAATTGAAACTATCTTCGATTTTTTTGGATTTTTTTACCAGTTTTAATTTTTATGAACGAAATTTTAGCAAATTCGATTGAAACTATCTTCGATTTTTGTGGATTTTTTTAAAAATTTTAATTTTTATGATCGAAATTTTAGCAAATTCAATTGAAACTATCTTCGATTTTTGTGGATTTTTTTACAAATTTTAATTTTTATGAACGAAATTTTAGCAAATTCAATTGAAACTATCTTCGATTTTTTTGGATTTTTTTAAAAATTTTAATTTTTATGAACGAAATTTTAGCAAATTTAATTGAAACTATCTTCGATTTTTTTGGATTTTTTTAAAAATTTTAATTTTTATGAACGAAATTTTAGCAAATTCGATTGAAACTATCTTCGATTTTTTTAAAAATTTAAATTTTTATGAACGAAATTTTAGCAAATATAATTGAAACTATCTTCGATTTTTTTGGATTTTTTTACCAGTTTTAATTTTTATGAACGAAATTTTAGCAAATTCGATTGAAACTATCTTCGATTTTTTTGGATTTTTTTAAAAATTTTAATTTTTATGAACGAAATTTCAGCAAATTTAATTAAAACTATCTTCGATTTTTTTTGATTTTTTTAAAAATTTTAATTTTTATGAACGAAATTTTACCAAATTCGATTGAAACTATCTTCGATTTTTTTAAAAATTTTAATTTTAATGAACGAAATTTTAGCAAATTCAATTGAAACTATCTTCGATTTTTGTGGATTTTTTTACAAATTTTAATTTTTATGAACGAAATTTTAGCAAATTCAATTGAAACTATCTTCGATTTTTGTGGATTTTTTTACAAATTTTAATTTTTATGAACGAAATTTTAGCAAATTCAATTGAAACTATCTTCGATTTTTTTCGATTTTTTTAAAATTTTTAATTTTTATGAACGAAATTTTAGCAAATTTAATTGAAACTATCTTCGATTTTTTTGGATTTTTTTAAAAATTTTAATTTTTTTGAACGAAATTTTAGCAAATTCGATTGAAACTATCTTCGATTTTTTTAAAAATTTTAATTTTTATGTACGAAATTTTAGCAAATTCAATTGAAACTATCTTCGATTTTTGTGGATTTTTTTACAAATTTTAATTTTTATGAACGAAATTTTAGCAAATTCAATTGAAACTATCTTCGATTTTTGTGGATTTTTTTACAAATTTTAATTTTTATGAACGAAATTTTAGCAAATTCAATTGAAACTATGTTCGATATTTTTGGATTTTTTTAAAAATTTTAATTTTTATGAACGAAATTTTAGCAAATTTAATTGAAACTATCTTCGATTTTTTTGGATTTTTTTAAAATTTTTAATTTTTATGAACGAAATTTTAGCAAATTCAATTGAAACTATCTTCCATTTTTTTGGATTTTTTTACAAATTTTTAATTTTTATGAACGAAATTTTAGCAAATTCAATTGAAACTATCTTCGATTTTATTAAAAATTTTAATTTTTATGAAGGAAATTTTAGCAAATTCTATTGAAACTATCTTCGATTTTTTTGGATTTTTTTAAAAATTTTAATTTTTATGAACGAAATTTGAGCAAATTTAATCGAAACTATCTTCGATTTTTTTGGATTTTTTTACAAATTTTAATTTTTATGAACGAAATTTTAGCAAATTTAATCGGAACTATTTTCGATTTTTTTGGATTTTTTACAAATTTTAATGTTTATGATCGAAATTTTAGCAAATTCAATTGAAACTATCTTCGATTATTGTGGATTTTTTTAAAAATTTTAATTTTTATGAACGAAAATTTAGCAAATTTAATTGAAACTATCTTCGATTTTTTTGGATTTTTTTAATAGTTTTAATTTTTAGGAACGAAATTTTAGCAAATTCGATTGAAACTGTCTTCGATTTTTTTGGATTTTTTACAAATTTTAATGTTTATGATCAAAATTTTAGCAAATTCAATTGAAACTATATTCGATTTTTGTGGATTTTTTTAAAAATTTTAATTTTTATGAACGAAATTTTAGCAAATTCAATTGAAACTATCTTCCATTTTTTTGGATTTTTTTACAAATTTTAATTTTTATGAACGAAATTTTAGCAAATTCAATTGAAACTATCTTCCATTTTTTTGGATTTTTTTGCAAATTTTAATTTTTATGAACGAAATTTTAGCAAATTCAATTGAAACTATCTTCGATTTTTGTGGATTTTTTTAAAAATTTTAATTTTTATGAACGAAATTTTAGCAAATTCAATTGAAACTGTCTTCGATTTTTGTGGATTTTTTTTCAAATTTTAATTTTTATGAACGAAATTTTAGCAAATTCAATTGAAACTGTCTTCGATTTTTGTGGATTTTTTTAAAAATTTTAATTTTTATGAACGAAATTTTAGCAAATTCAATTGAAACTATCTTCGATTTTTGTGGATTTTTTTACAAATTTTAATTTTTATGAACGAAATTTTAACAAATTCAATTGAAACTATCTTCGATTTTTGTGGATTTTTTTACAAATTTTAATTTTTATGAACGAAATTTTAGCAAATTCAATTGAAACTGTCTTCGATTTTTGTGGATTTTTTAAAAATTTTAATTTTTATGAACGAAATTTCAGCAAATTTAATTGAAACTATCTTCGATTTTTTTGAATTTTTTTAAAAATTTTAATTTTTATGAACGAAATTTTAGCAAAGTTAATTGAACCTATCTTCGATTTTTTTGGATTTTTCTACAAATTTTAATTTTTATGAACGAAATTTTAGCAAATTCAATTGAAACTATCTTCGATTTTTGTGGATTTTTTTACAAATTTTAATTTTTATGAACGAAATTTTAGCAAATTCAATTGAAACTATCTTCGATTTTTTTCGATTTTTTTAAAATTTTTAATTTTTATGAACGAAATTTTAGCAAATTTAATTGAAACTATCTTCGATTTTTTTGGATTTTTTTAAAAATTTTAATTTTTTTGAACGAAATTTTAGCAAATTCGATTGAAACTATCTTCGATTTTTTTAAAAATTTTAATTTTTATGTACGAAATTTTAGCAAATTCAATTGAAACTATCTTCGATTTTTGTGGATTTTTTTACAAATTTTAATTTTTATGAACGAAATTTTAGCAAATTCAATTGAAACTATCTTCGATTTTTGTGGATTTTTTTACAAATTTTAATTTTTATGAACGAAATTTTAGCAAATTCAATTGAAACTATGTTCGATATTTTTGGATTTTTTTAAAAATTTTAATTTTTATGAACGAAATTTTAGCAAATTTAATCGGAACTATTTTCGATTTTTTTGGATTTTTTACAAATTTTAATGTTTATGAACGAAATTTTAGCAAATTCGATTGAAACTATCTTCGATTTTTTTAAAAATTTTAATTTTTATGAACGAAAATTTAGCAAATTTAATTGAAACTATCTTCGATTTTTTTGGATTTTTTTAATAGTTTTAATTTTTAGGAACGAAATTTTAGCAAATTCGATTGAAACTGTCTTCGATTTTTTTGGATTTTTTACAAATTTTAATGTTTATGATCAAAATTTTATCAAATTCAATTGAAACTATATTCGATTTTTGTGGATTTTTTTAAAAATTTTAATTTTTATGAACGAAATTTTAGCAAATTCAATTGAAACTATCTTCCATTTTTTTGGATTTTTTTACAAATTTTAATTTTTATGAACGAAATTTTAGCAAATTCAATTGAAACTATCTTCCATTTTTTTGGATTTTTTTGCAAATTTTAATTTTTATGAACGAAATTTTAGCAAATTCAATTGAAACTATCTTCGATTTTTGTGGATTTTTTTAAAAATTTTAATTTTTATGAACGAAATTTTAGCAAATTCAATTGAAACTGTCTTCGATTTTTGTGGATTTTTTTACAAATTTTAATTTTTATGAACGAAATTTTAGCAAATTCAATTGAAACTGTCTTCGATTTTTGTGGATTTTTTTAAAAATTTTAATTTTTATGAACGAAATTTTAGCAAATTCAATTGAAACTATCTTCGATTTTTGTGGATTTTTTTACAAATTTTAATTTTTATGAACGAAATTTTAGCAAATTCAAATGAAACTATCTTCGATTTTTTTGGATTTTTTTAAAAATTTTAATTTTTATGAACGAAATTTTAGCAAATTTAATTGAAACTATCTTCGATTTTTTTGGATTTTTTTAAAAATTTTAATTTTTATGAACGAAATTTTAGCAAATTCGATTGAAACTATCTTCGATTTTTTTAAAAATTTAAATTTTTATGAACGAAATTTTAGCAAATATAATTGAAACTATCTTCGATTTTTTTGGATTTTTTTACCAGTTTTAATTTTTATGAACGAAATTTTAGCAAATTCGATTGAAACTATCTTCGATTTTTTTGGATTTTTTAAAAATTTTAATTTTTATGAACGAAATTTCAGCAAATTTAATTAAAACTATCTTCGATTTTTTTTGATTTTTTTAAAAATTTTAATTTTTATGAACGAAATTTTACCAAATTCGATTGAAACTATCTTCGATTTTTTAAAAATTTTAATTTTAATGAACTAAATTTTAGCAAATTCAATTGAAACTATCTTCGATTTTTGTGGATTTTTTTACAAATTTTAATTTTTATGAACGAAATTTTAGCAAATTCAATTGAAACTGTCTTCGATTTTTGTGGATTTTTTTAAAAATTTTAATTTTTATGAACGAAATTTCAGCAAATTTAATTGAAACTATCTTCGATTTTTTTGAATTTTTTTAAAAATTTTAATTTTTATGAACGAAATTTTAGCAAAGTTAATTGAAACTGTCTTCGATTTTTGTGGATTTTTTTAAAAATTTTAATTTTTATGAACGAAATTTCAGCAAATTTAATTGAAACTATCTTCGATTTTTTTGAATTTTTTTAAAAATTTTAATTTTTATGAACGAAATTTTAGCAAAGTTAATTGAACCTATCTTCGATTTTTTTGGATTTTTCTACAAATTTTAATTTTTATGAACGAAATTTTAGCAAATTCAATTGAAACTATCTTCGATTTTTGTGGATTTTTTTACAAATTTTAATTTTTATGAACGAAATTTTAGCAAATTCAATTGAAACTATCTTCGATTTTTTTCGATTTTTTTAAAATTTTTAATTTTTATGAACGAAATTTTAGCAAATTAATTGAAACTATCTTCGATTTTTTTGGATTTTTTTAAAAATTTTAATTTTTTTGAACGAAATTTTAGCAAATTCGATTGAAACTATCTTCGATTTTTTTAAAAATTTTAATTTTTATGTACGAAATTTTAGCAAATTCAATTGAAACTATCTTCGATTTTTGTGGATTTTTTTACAAATTTTAATTTTTATGAACGAAATTTTAGCAAATTCAATTGAAACTATCTTCGATTTTTGTGGATTTTTTTACAAATTTTAATTTTTATGAACGAAATTTTAGCAAATTCAATTGAAACTATGTTCGATATTTTTGGATTTTTTTAAAAATTTTAATTTTTATGAACGAAATTTTAGCAAATTTAATTGAAACTATCTTCGATTTTTTTGGATTTTTTTAAAATTTTTAATTTTTATGAACGAAATTTTAGCAAATTCAATTGAAACTATCTTCCATTTTTTTGGATTTTTTTACAAATTTTAATTTTTATGAACGAAATTTTAGCAAATTCAATTGAAACTATCTTCGATTTTATTAAAAATTTTAATTTTTATGAACGAAATTTTAGCAAATTCTATTGAAACTATCTTCGATTTTTTTGGATTTTTTTAAAAATTTTAATTTTTATGAACGAAATTTTAGCAAATTTAATCGAAACTATCTTCGATTTTTTTGGATTTTTTTACAAATTTTAATTTTTAAGAACGAAATTTTAGCAAATTTAATCGGAACTATTTTCGATTTTTTTGGATTTTTTACAAATTTTAATGTTTATGATCGAAATTTTAGCAAATTCAATTGAAACTATCTTCGATTATTGTGGATTTTTTTAAAAATTTTAATTTTTATGAACGAAAATTTAGCAAATTTAATTGAAACTATCTTCGATTTTTTTGGATTTTTTTAATAGTTTTAATTTTTAGGAACGAAATTTTAGCAAATTCGATTGAAACTGTCTTCGTTTTTTTGGATTTTTTTAAAAATTTTAATTTTTATGAACGAAATTTCAGCAAATTTAATTGAAACTATCTTCGATTTTTTGAATTTTTTTAAAAATTTTAATTTTTATGAACGAAATTTTAGCAAAGTTAATTGAACCTATCTTCGATTTTTTGGATTTTTTTACAAATTTTAATTTTTATGAACGAAATTTTAGCAAATTCAATTGAAACTATCTTCGATTTTTGTGGATTTTTTTACAAATTTTAATTTTTATGAACGAAATTTTAGCAAATTCAATTGAAACTATCTTCGATTTTTTT